>BQNB010100103.1:0-22500 GCA_026074375.1 Tanacetum coccineum | reverse complement strand
AGTGACCGACACTTTTTCGTATTTCTAACATTCAGGACATACACCACACTCATGGTAGAAAGAACTGTTTTCGGATAATATAATGAGAAGATGTGTGGCTGGAAGTGAAACCCTTAAAATTCTGTCACATCGTCATTCGGGACCTACTGGTGGACATCATAGGCAAAAAAGGTTTACCAGTCCGGATTTTATTGGCCTAGTGTCTTTAAATATGCTAATGGGTACGTAGGACGATGTGATGCATGTCAAAGATCAGAAAACATATCTTCAAGGAACGAAATGCCTCAAAATAACATTCAGGTGTGCGAAGTCTATGATGATTTGGTGAATTAGATTTTTATGGTACCCGATTTCCGATTCTAGAGGTAATAAATACATATTAGTATTGCCCGATTATGTGTCCATATGGATCGAAGCTCAGCATTACCAACGAATATGCCGCCATAAGTGGTTAGTTTTTAATGAGGTTATTTTGCAGGTTTGGAGTTCCTAAAGCTTTGAGTAGTGATAGAGGGACACATTTTTGTAATTCTCAGCTTGAAAAGGCTTTATAAAGATATGGTGTAACTCACAAATTATCCATGTCATATCATCCTCAATCTAATGGACAAACAAAAGTTACTAATAGGGCTATTAAGTGTATCCTAGAAAGATTAGTAGGGTACAATCCTAAAGGTTGGTCGGAAAAACTTAACGATGCATTGTGGGCATTTAGGACGGCCTACAAAACACCGACAGAGTGTACACCTTTAGTTTAGTTTTTATGGAAAACATGACATTTACCCGTAGAGATAGAGCATAAGGCACAATGGTCATTAAAACAATGTAATATGGATCTAACGCTTGCTAGCGAAAATCGTCTTATGCAGCTTAATGAGTTAGCCGAATTGAGAGATTGTGCTTATGAAAATACTAGAATTTACAAAGAATGGACCAAGAAATGACATGATTCTAGACTTCGTGGTGATAAAGATTTTATGGTAGCTGACAAAGTGCTACTTTATAATTCTCGTCTGAATATGTACCCTGAAAAAATTTAAGTCAAAATGGAGCGGTCTGAACATTGTTAAAAGGGTATATCCATATGGGGCTGTAGAAATAATTTGACAAGAGAAACAGGTTTAGCTTCAAAGTCAATGACAACGATCGAAGAATATTACGAAGGTAACTTTGACAAAGTGAATAATGAAGTTATAGAGTTCAGAATGGCGTAACGTGGCCTGAAGGGAAAAGACTCTCACAAAATAAAATGGCTTCCGGGAGACAACTCGACTTTTTAATTTAATTTATCGAGTCTGTCTTCCCATGACATCAATACTGCAAATAATCCAATCCCACTCATACGGCGTATTTAATGTCTGGACGTTATCCAGTCCTTTATTTTTGTGCATTTTTAAAAATTATTGTCAAATTGTCTATACGGCATATTCATTATATGATACAGCGTATTTGGAAATCTGACCTGTATTTAGATACTTTATACAGTCACAATACGTGTAACCATGGTTTATGTTGGGATAAACGGCGTATCGACTACTTGTATAGTTTTTTGTTTTTTTATTTTCTAACCATTGAGTATCGAGATAGAATTGCATTAGTGTTTCCTATATCTTATCAGGACATTTCTGAAAGAAATCAAGAATGTTGGTGGAGTATCTATAATCTGGAATCTATTGTGTGTTGTAGTCATGCTGGTATCCAGAAGCATTTACAACACATATTCTTGCTCATAAAGTCAACATGGAGAATCATACCGAGCAAATATCATGGAGTTTCTCGTTCTAATTCTTTTATTTCCCGTTTTAATTTATTTTTAAACAACGAGGCGTTTAAATTTAAGTGGGGGATGAGAATTAGAACGTTACTTGTCCAATTTTTCACATTAATATTCTTATTTATGCTTCAATTTAAAATTGTTTCAAGCATACTTTTGTGAAATTACTAGTTACATAACCTACACACAAACCGCCGTTCTAAAAAAAACATAACCTACACACAAAACCGTTATTAGATATTGTGAAGATTCATCCTTATCCGTTTCTAATTGTTTACCAAAATCCCACAAAAATATGAGTGTGTCGGTGATGTTATAGACTTTAGAAACTTGGCTGGTATATAAATTCGAGACCATAATACTAGAGTACTATTGGATTTATATAAGAGTAACTTGTTTTAAAACTGTAAATTATTTTAGGATTACACCAAAAAAACCTATATATTTTGGTGATATTAATAACCACACCTATAACACCCCTTTTTAGAGTCATTTACTACGTCAATAAATTTGCCACTATGTATATTTTATATTGTACGCGTTTTGCTTTTAAATCGTAATCGTATAAGTTAATAAAGCGACTAAGCTAAAAACTATCGTTCAATGTAAACAGTCATCAAAAAATTAAACATTTACATCAAGCAAGTGTTAAGTAATTATTTTGAGGATAATTATTAACTTTGTTCATTTTATTTTTATTGGTTACGTAAAGTGTTTACGTTTCGCGATAAAATACGTTTAGGCAATCCCAAAATCACCAAAATTTATCTACGCTTCAACGCATACTCAATTTAATTTCCAATGATCAAAGTTTTATAAACTTTACCCATGATAATCATTGGAGTCGTCCCATCTAAAAGGAAATAAGCCAAGTCTTACAATTTTCAAGTTATACATTTATAAATAAAAATTACAACTTATACTTTCAACAAAAGTGCAAGTATACTTTCATTCATGCAAGATAATATCTAGCCAACACCTTCCTTAAATCCTTGAACTAATTCACATCTTAGGAGACACAAGAACACAAATATTTAATTACTAGCATATGTACATTAAGGGTTAGTAAAGACTTATAGCATGTGACATATTGATTCATGACCAACTAATTGCACCCTTATTTCACTCCATATTGCTGCCCCGCCTCGTTGCTAGTTTTCCTTGTTCTTATTGGTCTTTGTTTATATCATTTTGACTAGCTCTTTAAATACATATAAGTCTTGACAACTACAAGACTTCAAGGGTTTGACTAAACAGGATGCCAAAACTTAGCTGCAAATCACTTGTCAAGACTTGAGAACCCAGATTTGGGAGTATCCACAAAAAAAGAGATCATCGATGAATTTCCTGACGATCATCTTATGATACTCAAAGCTGAGCTAAATGACAATGAGCCATGGTATGCTGATTATTTTAATTATATTGTTGGGAAGATTGTGCCTCAGAAATGGACACCAGAAAGAAGAAGAAGGTTTTTCTCTCAAGTAAAGAACTATTTTTGGAATGAACCATACGCATTCAGGTTATGCTCGGACAATATAATGAGGCGATGCGTTGCTGGAAGCAAAATCCTTGAAAGCTTGGCACACTACCATTCTAGACCAACTGGGGGGACATCACAGTGCCTCGATTACTAGAAGAAAGGTCTATGAATTAGGATTATTTTAGCCTAGTATATTCAAGGATGATAAAGATTACGTAATGAGATGTGATTCATGTCAGAGATCAGGAAATATATCATCAAGAAGAAAGATGCCTCAAGACAATATTAAGGTATGTGAGGTGTTTGATATATAGTGACTAGACTTTTTGGGTCGCTTTCCTAACTCGAGGGGTAATAAATATATATTAGTGGCGGTCGATTATGTATCAAAATGGGTCGAAGTTCAAGCACTTCCTACAAATGAAGCACGTATTAATTAAATCTTTAAGAGGGTTATTTGTTGGATTTGGAGTTCATAAGGCTTTAATTAGTGATCGAAAGACGCATTTTTGTAAATTTCAATTAGAAAAAGCCTTGCGAAATTATGGAGTGACTCATAAATTATCAACAGCTTACCACCCTCAAACTAATGGACAAACTGAAGTGACCAATAGAGCTATTAAATGTATTTTAGAGAGGTTAGTTGGATATAATCCCAAGGATTGGTCTAAAAATCTAAACAATGCATTGTGCCCATTTAGAACCGCCTACAAAACACCTACAGGATATACACCCTTTAGATTAGTTTATGGGAAAGCTTGTCACCTACCTGTGGAGATCGAGCATAAGGCATATTAGGCACTAAAACAATTCAATATGGACCTTGAGGCTGCAACTAAAAAACGTTCCATGGAACTTAATGAATTGATGAAATTAAGAGATGGGGCATACGAGAACACCCGAATCTATAAGGAAAGAACCAAGAAATGGCATAACTTTAGGCTACGGGGGGATAAAGACATTAAAGTTGGAGACAAGGTCTGTTATTTAACTCTCGATTGAGGATGCATATGGGAAAGCTCAAATCAAAGTGGTACGGTCCAAATGTGATAAAAACAGTGTATCCGTATGGGACCGTGGAAATCACTAATAAAAATAGGATCAGCTTTAAAGTCAATGGACATAGGTTGAAGAAATACTACGATGGACGTATTGATACGGAAGATAAAGAGGTCGTAGAATTCGAAGAAAATATGACGTAAAGGAAGCTGAAGAAAAGTCTAACTTAAAGACTTCGCTGAAAAGAAAAGTGCTATCCGGGAGACAACCCGGGCTGTTTTTAATTTATTTTATCGATTTTGTCTTCCTAGACATCAATACGGCGTATCCGCTCTATACCATACGGCATTTGAATGTTTGGGCGTTATCATTCCTTTTAATTTTTTGCATTTAAAACATTATTGTCAGATTTGGGATACGACGTATTCATGCACATGATACGACGAATCTGGAAAATCTGACTCGTATTGATACTTTTTACAGGTTTCTCCATACGACGTATCCAAGTTTTTGGATACGACGTATTGGTTTCATGTACAGTTTATTTTATTTTTTTATATATTAACCGTAGGATACCCGAGATAGGATTGCATGGTTTTTTTATATTTTGCACAGGACCTCACGGGAAAGAAATTGACAATGTTGGTGTTGTATCTATTATCTGGAATCTTATGTGTGTTGTAGTCATGCTGGAATTCAGACGCATTTACAACACACATTCTTGCTCATATACTCAACTTGAAGAATCACACCGAGCAAATATCATAGAAGTTTCTCGTTCTAATTCTTTTATTTTCCGTTTTTAGCTGTTATTTTTATACAATAAGGACGTTGTATAATTTAAGTGGGGGATGGGAATTAGAAAGCTACTTGTCCTATTTTTCACATTAATATGCTTAAATTTAAAAAAAATTCAAGCATACTTTTGTGAAATTACTGGTTACATAATAACCCTTGCTAGACATTATAAGGATTCAGCCTTATCTGTTTCCAAATGTTTACCCAAAATCCCATAAAAAATATGAGTGTGCCGGTGATGTTGTAGACTTTAAAACTTGGCTTGGTATATCGATTCGAGACCACAATAACAAGTACTATGGATTTAGATGGAGTAACATGTTTAAACTGGTTAATTTTTAGGATTACACCCAAAAAGCCTATATATGTTGTGATATTAACTGACCACACCGGTTAGTTAACCCCCGTATAAACTTTTTGTTTACTCTAATTTTAAGAGTAAGATACACCTAGAAAAACCAGTAGAGCCAATCCTTTAGGATAACACCAAAGTTTGTTTCGTTAACCTACCCTGTTAGATTAAGTCCATTTATCAGTTGCTAGTTGCTTTAGTGTAAAGTATGTATTTCTTGTGTCTTGTGTTATTTTCTATCTCTGGTATGGTTGGAAAATTACACATTGCAATTGGGAATGTAAAAGTAGTTTAAACTCATGTATTTTTACTACCATCACAATTATTGATATGTTCGAAGAATGAAGAATTATAAAAGATATTATCCGGAGCTATTATGATCGTGAAGATGGTAAAATTACACCGAGATTCGTAGTAGTTTATTAAAAAAGGGGAAAAAATTAGAAAATTGCTGCAAAAAAGAGGAAGAATTTTTGGAGATAATCGGTTCGTTAAAGCTTAATCAGATGGAATTATTTGAAGGATCGATTATTCGTTGATACGTAATTATAAATCAACACTATAAATTTTTGTATAAAGTGGTAGATATCACCACTTGATTTTGTAAAAGTATGTATAGTATGGGAGATTGGGAGTTGACCGTTACGGGAAGGCCAACTAAGGTTGTTTTTGTTGATCTATTTATCAAGACGTTTATGTATATATTTGTGTCTTTATAATGGGAACGGTTGGGAAAGTATCTAGCAACTTGTAACTTATTTGTTTGGACTTAGTCTATTTGTTTTGTAGATTTTTATTTAACAACAATTATTTCCCTTTCCTATTCTCTAACCCTTAGGTTTCATTCGAATGAGGATGCGAGAAATCACATGTGTTTATTTCGTTGTTACGGCCATATATGTGTGATTTTGTCCGCCTTGTTGGTTTATTACTTTTTGGTGAAAGATTAGAAGACTATATAATTTTTCGTCCTAACCCTTGGTTTAACTCGAGTAAGGGAATTGAATGCATTCATGTATGTCTATTCCATAGTTATGGATGTGTATATGTGGTTTGTCGCCCTTGCTGGTTTACGGCTTTTGGTAAAGACTACTAGTCCTACTCTTTAGCTTATTCGAATTAAGGTTCGAATGCAGTCATATGTGTCTATCCCATCATTATGGGTATGTATGTTGTTAATACAAATAATGTCTAAAAACGTTATTTATATTTTTTGAACTCTCAACATTTTGATAATAACAAAATGTAAAAATGTTTACGATAAAATTAAACGTTTACAAATTATTAATCGTACAATTTCATTTCCAAGATTAGTAATCACTTAAGGTATGAACAAACAAATCATTAAGCATGACTAGTGATCAAGAAAATATTTTTCTCTTATCCACTACATTTTTACAAAATATTTTGACAAAGTTAATTATACAAAATATTTTCTAATTAAAAGAAAAGTTTGATTAAAAACTTAAAATTTGAAATTCAAATTTTCCCCCCAAAATGGAAGCTTCTATACCAGATATAACCTTCCTCACAAAAAGATAAAAAAGAGAGCAAAGTCTACTGGCGGCCCCCTTATAGGCCTGGCGGCCCTCTTATATATATGGGATCGCCAGGACCGTCGCCAGTTACCGTTGGCTTTTTCTGCCTATAAATACTGGTCCACCCCTTGCTGAAAATCAGACCTCTTTACATGAATTTTCTCACACTTCTTTCTCTCTCTAAAAACCTTCTTTCTCTCACTAATTATCTTGATCACTAACATTTCTTGATCTTGTTTCAAGTGATTTAATCTCTTCTTCTCATCTCTTCCCTCTCAATCACTCTATTCGTCCAAGAAAGGAAGTGTTAAACTAGTACAACTCCCTATCTTTCTTCTAAGAAGCAAATCTCTATTGTAAATATCTGTGTATTTGTGTGATACGGATATTGTGAAATCCGATAGTGTAGATCTTAGTGATTGTGTATTGATAAGTGAAAGGGTAGATTGGGTTCTTAGCTAAGATTAGGACTGCGACATTTAGCGTAGTGTCAGAAAATAACATAAGCGATGTTTAAAAGTTTTCTCCGCCTAAAGGGAGCTTGTTGACAAGGAAATCTCGAGTAGATACTAGGGAGTGGAGTGGAGAAGAAGAGCATCATAGCGAACCACTATAATTCTTGGTGTCCTGGTTTGATTGTTCCTTTCTTATCTCGTCATATCAGTGTCATTGTTATTTAGGTCTAGTATAGATTGTTATATGGTTGTTAGTATATGGAATTGGTTAAACATACAACTCGAATCTACATATTTTGTAAGCAAAGTTTTTTTAAAACAAAACGAACCTGTAAAACTATTCAACCCTCATTCTAGTTTCCAACCGACTTCCAGACCTTATAATTGGTAAAATCCTTAATACACCGTATCCAACACTTGGTAAGTAGGTAAAACTCGTTTTTGAGTTTTCTATTTATAAGGTGTGGAAGTCGGTTGGATACGGCGTATCCAAGTGTTGGATACAGTGTATTAGGGATTTCTTGAGTAGGGACAACCTTGATATCATCAGAAATTTATTGAATTCCATATCTTGAGTACCGATTGATTCTCACTGGATCCGCGTATTGATCGTATTGCTATGATGGCGCTTTGGTGAGTGCATGGCAAACGATACGTCGTACGTCCTTGATGGATATGGGGTATGGGTCTTCAAAAATAATCTTCAAAATACTTCATTTAAGCTCCAAATCGACCTTTTGCTAACTTGCACCATTTACTCCATAATTACAACAATTCCTCAAATATAAACAATTAAGTAAAATTCGTTGCAATAAAATACATAATGGGTTAATAACATGGATTAATATGTCTATAATATTGACGTTATTATGGATGTCATCAGAGGTGCCTGCTTCTTTACAGATAAATGGTGCTTGACAGTTGACATATGGTGTCCCTACGGATGGCCATAATCATACCAACCTTTTGTGTGTTCTCTTCTCCTGATGACAATCATTTTCGTCTATTTTGAATTGATAAGAAGTCAAGTCCGTCGCACCGTCATGAGTGAAAATTGTGTTCTTGAATATAAGTTACTAACTCGGAAATTGAGCCAATCCTAACCTTTAGAAGAATTATTTCCTGGAAAATCTCTTTTGTCTGTGGGGTAATCGGATCATTTTCCGCGTGTCTCTGTTTACAATGCTTTATTGTACGTACAAAAAAAAACCCTCCTGAAAAGTTTTAACCGTGCTTATTTCATGCAAAGCGATTGGAGTGGTCACAAGACAAAAGCGAGTGGATCTACCCTATGGTATGTTATTGACCCGTTTGTTTAAAGTCATCATGAATGAAAATCCTGAATTGAACAACGAGTCTTATATCTTGTACGATCGTGTCATGAATCTTCTAGCCGCTCAATTAGAGAGAAAGCCTATAAAGGATCATGGCACGAGAAGAGGTCATCACTCCACTTCTTCTTCTTCCGCCTTTGACCAACCATCTTCTTCTTATCTCAACAACGATGATGATCGTGGAAATGGCAAAGGGACCTCGCGTGCAAGCACTTCTTCCCCCATTCGTTATGTCAATTCGTTAACCAATCAAGTGCCTCAAGTTTTTCAAAACCCACCTAACATTGACCCTCACTTGGAACCATTTTACACCCGTCAAACCGAAATCATCAACCGTCAAGTTTAAATTCGAGATGAGCATCGTGGTGGATTAAGGTCAATCAAGAAAGGCCTCAAAAATTTGTAAAGAAATATCAAGAAGTGAGAAATATGGAAATATGCTTTGTGACACTATTGATTATATTACTTATTACTTTATGAAGCTTACGTATTTAAACTAATATTATTTAGTAATAACTTAGTATTTAGTACGGGCAACATAATTTCCCTTGGATGATCTTTCAATTTTATCATCCAAAACACTTGTTTTCATGGTACTTGACACACTCTAATTACCTCTATGATAATATGCATGCTTATCTAATAGTCAATATGCATATATGTGTTTCTTTGATTGAATTTGGAATGATGAGTGTTATGAACTTTAAGTGTTGAGTAGTAGATGATTCATGATGAAATAGAGTTGACTGCATAAGGAAATATAGGTAACTTTTTTTGTACAGGATTTACAGAAAACTAGGAAGAATTGGAAAATTTTCATGACTCCAAAGAACGGCCCCCATAAATAAGGGGTGGCCCCTTAATATATCTGGGACCGCCACATAATTATGGGACCGCCATCAGAAGTCACGGAAATTTTACTGTGACTACCTAATTTTATGTGCAGTTGACTATTATCTCTTAGACCCAGCTACACTTCCTGCATTTTGCTAAACATCTTTTGGAATTTGTTTCCTTAATTCTCATGCTTTTCTACTTTGATCATTTGTTTTTAAATTAAATAAGCCATCTTTCTCATTCTTCCTACCATCTTCATCTTCTTCACACAATTATACCATGAACTCCACCAAAGCTTCTTCCTCTAACCCTTCCAAGAAAATCAAACTAACCATAATCCCTCATAGACAACTATTTGTCAACATCTCTAGTGATGAAGATGTCACCACTACACCTTCTCCTATAACAACTTATTCATATCCAACTCCTCTATATGCACCATCAAAAACCACATCCATTAATCAAACCTCATCAAGCCAAGAGAACACATCTTCTTCTTTTCAATCAAAACTTCAAATCTCACCACCGTCTTCAAATGAACTAACTTCTCCTCATCCTTTGAATCCTTTGCTTGACAACATTTTGGATGTTCATCTTAGACCTTTAAATGCTCAACCACTTCAAAGTTATCCTTCCTTGGATATCACACTCTCTTTGTCACCAATCACTTCTCTTGATCACATTCATGACACTCCACCACCAACATCTCCACCACAACCTCAACCACCTATTATGGGTCACCCTCTTTACTACATTTACCATGACTACCATGGGTCAAATTACATATGTTGCTTTCATAACCGAACTCTTTTTTTAACCTTAAGAGATGAGATGAACATCATGTTTGCTCATCTTGAGTATCTTCTCACTACCGCAATCACCATACACTTTCCACCTCCACCTTAAAATGTCTTCAAATGTTTTCATAAACGTTTCACCCCAAACCTTTTTGCTCAAAAAGTCATTATCTATCAATCATGAATCATTTAGGACTTATGTAGTATTATCTCTCTTTATCTCATGAAACATGTAGTATGTTATGGATTAATTATCTTGTACTAGCTCTAGCTTTACTTTATGTTGTATGAATGTATTAGTAGCTTTTGCTATTGTATGAGTTTCTTGATGGTTGAATGAAACTCTCTTTTGGGTGACTTAAGTATAATGTGTTGCTTTAAAAGATATTTGTCTTGCACTTGTATTTCTAACTTTGTTTTGTAGCAAAACAATTTTCGTAAGATCGATCCCTTGGTGCCCCGAACAAGGGGGAGCATACATCAAGGGGGAGTCTTGATATCGTCGATTTCTTTCTTCCTACAACAACTCGATGATCATCCTTTTTGAATTCGACAAAAAGGGGGAGAAATGGAACAAAACTCATTAATAATGTGTAACTATTAATTTTATACAAAATGAGTTTATATTTTGTCATCATCAAAAAGGGGGAGATTGTTAATACAAATAATGTCTAAAAACGTTATTTATATTTTTCGACCTCTCAACGTTTTGATAATAACAAAATGTAAAAACGTTTACGATAAAAATAAACGTTTACAAATTATTAAATGTAAAATTTCATTTCTAAGATTAGTGATCACTTAAGGTATGCTTAGGTTATGAAAACAACAAAATCATTAAGCATGATTAGTTATCAAGAAAATATTTTTCTCATCCATTACATTTTTTATAAAAGATTTTCACAAAATTAATTATACAAAATATTTTCTAATTTATAGAAAAAGTTTATTTAAAAACTTAAAATTTGAAATCAAAATTTTCCCCCAAAACGGAAGCTTCTATACCAGTTACAACCTTCCCCACAAAAAGATAAGAAAGGGAGCGGAGTCTACTGGCGGCCCCCTTATATATATATGGGACCGTCGGGACCGCCGCCAGTTAACGTTGGCTTTTCATGTCTATAAATACTGGTCCACCCCTTGCTTAAATCTAGACCTCTTTCCATGATTTTCTCACATGATTTCTCTCTCTAATAAACCTTCTTGGTCTCTCACTAAATATCTTGATTCACTAACATCTCTTGATCTTGTTTTAAGTGATGCTAATCTCTTCTTCTTATCTTTTACTTCTCTTTCAAGCTGCAAGAGAAGAAACATATAATATTCACCAAGAATGAAGTGTTGATTAGTGTCTCTCATCCTTTCTTCTAGACGTACCAATCCTCTATTGTAATTATCTTGTGTTATTTGTATGATTCAGATAGTGTGTAAATTCGGATAGTGTAGATCTAGTGATTGTGTATTGATTATGAAGTGGTAGATTGGTTCTAGCTAAGATTAGGACTCGACATCTAGCTTAGTGTGGAAAATAACGTAAAGCGACGTGGTTAAACGGTTTTCTCCGCCTAAAGGGGAGCTTGTTGAAGCTTTAGTTTAGATTGTTATATTGTTTGTTCATATTGTGAATTGGTTAAACATACAACTCAAATCTACATATTTTGTAAGCAAAGTTTTTTTAAAACAAAACGAACCTGTAAACTATTCAACCCCATTCTAGTTTCCACATATGTGTGATTTTGTCACCTTTTCTGGAATATTGGTATCGATAGAAATTAGAAAGAGTGATCAACCCCTTTAAGCCTTCTAAACCTAATTTACCTTTATAAACTTGTTACTATTTAGCTCTAGTGGTGGAGATGTGTATCATTGCCAAGCCTATAATAGAATACTCGTCACGACCGAGCAATTGAGTGAATTATTTATATGTTACCACATAGATTAGTTGAGTGATTTGAGTGTTTTCATCTTCCTATTTCGTGAGGTGTTTAGTTGTGTACTGGTAATTGATCGAATAAATGCTTAACGGAAAATCCTTAGGGATACATTTTCATAAATTTCTAAAGGCTACTTAAGGACAAGTAAGATTCAAGTGGGGGGATATTTGATGACATCAAATAACATCACTTTTATATCATCATTTATCCTATGGAAATTAAACATTTTGTATAATTATTGAAAGAATTGATACTTAATCGTTTATATTTGAGAATTGCAGTAATTATGGAGTACTTTGTGAAGATTCGCTAAAAGGCGCGCATTTTGGAGCTTAAACGAAGAAATCTAAAGAATACTATTCTGACAACCAATACGCCGTATCCATCAAGGAAGATACAGCGTATCCGTGCCTGCACTTCACAAAAAACCACGAAGAATAAAGTCATATACGCCGTATCCAGAAGACCTTAATACGCCGTATCCAAGATATAGTAATTAAATATTCTGGAAGATACTGAACATGGTCCTTACTCCAAGAAACTCCCAATAAACCGTATTGATCTAAACCAATACGGCGTATCGACCAAATTCCAGACAATGTAAATAGAATGCCTAAAAATGAGTTTCAGGTGTGCTTGATCATATTTTTGATACCATAACCACAAAAGTTAATTTTCAGAAGACTAGAAGAGCAGAAGAGGTCAAGCAAAGCTACTAATTCCATAGGAAATACCTTGTAATCTCCTGTACTCTTGTAATTGTTTGATTTTTGGTATCATTCGTTTAACTCGGTGATAACGCCTTAATTATACATGTTTTTGGCAGCGTTATTTATACATATTTTATCATTTCTCATGAACTCTCGGTACTTAATAGCATGAATTATGTGCAGGTTCATCTGAAGTCATCTCGAGCTCAAAAAGAATAAAGTTCAAGTGTTTATAGTTATTGGAAAGCAAGATAGAAGAAAAAAAAGGACCAAAGCTGAAAAAGACCTCAAGTACGCCACACAAATATTTTGTGCGCCGCACTTCTTATCGAGTCTAAGAATTAAAGACTATTAAATGAAGACTGCATTAACTCACCAAGTACGCCGTACAATTTCTTTTGTGCGCCGCACATCCAAGCAGCATTTATGATTTTCCTACCGACTTAACCAAAGTACGCCGCACAAAATACTTTGTGCGCCGCACTTTGACCCCTACTCAGCCTATAAATAGAGGACGAATTTTGGCTCATTTCATATAATCTCGTCATCATATCAACTCTTCTATCAATAATCATTCCTCTTATCTCACACAAACAAATCCATCTTCAAAACATCTTAAAGATTGAAGATTAAACCATGAAGAACGAAGAAGAACATCATAGAATTTAGAAGAAATAAAGGTTGTACTAAGATTCTATACTTGTATCGGGTAGAGTTTGATCCATATTCTTACCCGAATATAGTATGTTTCTTGTTTATCTACTTAATTTTGTTATGAACTTCATAGCCAGGAGAGGCTAAATCTCTCATGACTACTAGGAGAGAATAATATAATGAATAAGCATTTTGGTATAGTTACGATCTTGTTAATCTTAAGCTTACGTTAAAATCCTACCGTGTCCAATCTTATCAACTTTGGTTATATACTCACACCGGTATAGGTCGAAAGACCCGTGGTAAACCATATAGTTTTAAAGATTTATCTACGATCTTTATCGTTTATGACGAGAAATCCACTTACGTTATTTAATAAACAAAATAGATTTGATATAATAGTAACTGGATTATTTGAGTGACACATTTGATCGAGTTAACTAAATATAAGTCTTAAGTTAAACAAGTTAATTTGTGAAAACATTTTCTTATGAGAAAACCCTTTTTATAAATGAAAGTCCTAAGCTTGAGATTGTAACTATCACCATTGCTTATGAGTTATATGAAATTATCCGAGTAGTCATCTTTTTCATTATTGAATTCAGTTCAGTTTATTTTAAGTCTGTTAAAGTTTATTTTTCATCTGATTATTCGAACACTACGTAAATCCCTGTGGACTACCTATTCTTACCTAAAAAGATTATACTACATATGCGAGTTATACTTTTACCCGTGTGTTTCCATCTAATAATCGATAATTTCAGTCTTATAAATTTAAAGCTTTTGAAACACATCACTCGGTTAGTTTACCTTGGTTGAATTATTATTCTTGTATTGATTACAATGGTTAAGGGCTAATACCCTCGGGTATTAGCCATGATTATGAAGATTTAAATATTTGGTTTATTTATATCGATTGCTTAATTTATCGTTGATCGTTGTTTATGTTTATCAATTTATACTTTTTTACGTGCTTTTGTATGCGACCTATCATTTAACTAGATCTAGTGATACCAACCAAGTTAGCTAGATGCCAGGATGACTCTTCATATAGCAATTTATATATCTAGAATAATATAATCACAAATAATGCCTTATCTTTACCTTTGGTTTATGTGAACAAGTTGGACTAGCAGGTGACCTGGGATCAAAAAATAACATACTGATTCCTTTGGTAAAGACTTGGACAATAGACTACTAGAATATAAATTGCCATTAAGCACAAGTCTCTATGAGCTAGGGTTTAATAAGATCACCATTATTAATCTCCTAAGATAGATTATAATCAACGAATTGGATGCTTTATACAGATGCGTTTAATTGTGATAGAATTCTACGTGTCTAGGTTTTAAGAAGAAGTACCGCCTAAATCTTGGAATGATAGGCCGCCTCGAGATAAGCACTCATTGCACTAAAATAAACAAACCAACGTTTTAATTAGATTAATCATGGTTAATACAATTTTCTTATATTTGGCTAGACCGCACTTCTTCCTTTTGATTATTTGCTTGCGTGTGTTATTGTGTTTTAAATTGATCTAAGTTACCACAAAACATGTTCAAGTCTCTCAGACTGAAAACCCCCTTTATCTGTTAGAATTAAGATTTACATAGGTTTAGCATAGGTTTAAAATAGATTAGAATTAACATAGTGTAAATTAACTTAATTTAGTTAACCAAAATATTGATAGAACTATAAGATTAACGCTCTTGCTCTTAGTGATCGACACCCTACTTACCAACGAAACTACATCTGATCGGGTACACTGCCCGTTAAAGTGTTGTTTAGGTTAAGTCGGAAAAATATAAATGTAAAACTTGATAACTAAAATAACAACCTACATGAAAACACAATCAACCTTCATCAAATTCAATTGATCAAGATGCACCATCTTCTAGTACTTCAACAACAACTCTAGAAACACAATCTCCAATCATTCATCAAGGTACTGAAGAACAGATACAAGAAACAAAAAATGCATAGTTTGATAATGATCCCTTTCAAAATATATTCACTCTAGAAACATTGAAACGTCTTGCAGAATCTGACAAAGAGTAATGGTAGAAACACTTCATGTATCCTATGTAAATTATTAAACAAAGAAAAACCTAAAAAGATTTTTAATTTTTAGAAAATTTTATAAAAAGAAAATACAAAAATATAAAACAACAAAAACCAAATACAAAATTAAAAAATTCATAAAAATACAAAAATGTGTTCCTTGGCATATCTTTTGAAATCGATAATATTTATGGCCTTAGAAATGTCATTCAATAATGACACAGGGATGTAAATAATGTTCAAGCAGAAGTTACAGATGTTTTCAAAACATGTCAATGGTTTACCATTATTTCATCAAAAAGATAACTTGACCTTTTAACGAGAACATAAATTTTCTCGGGCATGAACTATTATGTTATTGCACAAGGCTTATGTATACTTTATTACACAGCCCGTGCTCTCTCAATAAAATAAGTGTACGTGTCAGTGCATTTATTTTTCAAAAGAAGAAAAATCTTCTTTCATAAGGTGAAAAATGTTGTCTTTAAAAAAGAATCAGTGTTTTTAGTAATCACAAAAAAAATTAAGAGATAATTCGACTGCTCAAACAAACACTACAACTCTTTCAATAGAAAACGGGTCTTCGTTTAAGGGGAGAAAGTGCAATTAAATTATCTTTTAAAACGGTCTTTCAAAATAAATCACAGAATAAACGGATAAAGTTTTTGATAATGACGGATCACAGTTTAAAGGGGAGTTAATTTCTATTAACTTCAAGGGCTTTAGATGTCTTAGTTTCAAGCTCAAGGGACTTATATGCAATTTGTGGATTAGTGGCTTTTAGGTTTAAAACTACAAGTATCAAAGTTTCCAATGTCCAAAGTGAAATAAGCCTTAGGAAAGTTGTCAAAGGAAAGTGCTGAGCAATTAAAACCTCAAGGACTGTTTTTGGCAACTTCCAAACTTTAAACCATAAACAAGAGAGGGGCTGTTTGTTTTAGTTTTATCAAAAACTCAAAAAAAACTATTATCTATCTCTCTTAAACCGCTCGTATCTCCCTTACAAGAATCAAAAAGTCGTTTTCAATCTAAAGGTAAAACTAATAATGTGTTCACTATCATTTAAACATCACATGATTCAAAGGAATTAGCCTAGTTTACAATAGATCACTCTTAATCCCTTAATTTTGAATTAGGGTTCTTAAAAATAAAGATGTGTTTGAAAGCAATTAACCATATGGTTAATACTCCTCAGGGTTTGCTTAAGCTAGGGTTAATACAATTTTGCTTGAATTGAATCCATGTGAAGTTTATGATTGATGCTTGTGGCGCGTTTGCTCGAAGATAGTCATAGCAAGTGATTATGTTTGTGGGTTTATGTTTTAAATGTTTAGAATAGTCTCACAATGCCTTAGATTACCCCTTCTGAATTTTGAAAACACAAAATAAAAGTGTTTGATTATTTGTAAGCTACGGTTTGATGTTAAGGAAGTGAGGCTATATGTATAAGAGTTCCTGCGGTTTGAATAGTTTTAGGAATATTGTGTTTGCTCTCTTTAATCATGATTAGTGTGATTTAAATCAAAATCAAAATGGTTTGATAGTTTTCGGCTAAGACTTAGAAGAGTGTTTAGACATACGTTGAATGTGGTAATGATTCATTGTTGTTGATCTGTGTTAATGCCTTGAAAAAATGTGTTGTGTGATATACTATTTTGTGAAAATTTTGGAAATGCTATGTGTTATGCGGTTTGATTAAAATTGACAGCCAGTTTGACTATCTATAGTCACACGGTTTAATGTTAAACCCAGCAGTTTGATTGTCATTAGCCCGCTGTTTGATCCTAAGGATCCCGCGGTTTGATACTCTTACTCTAGCGATTTGATCCCATAAGAGAAGTGCTTTGACAGGTTAATCCCACGATTTGATCACTAAATTTCAGCGGTTTGATCTCATAACCCAACGGTTTGACCAATTGATTCCCGCGATTCGATAATCAAAACCAATGGTTTGACAAAATTTTACCTCGCGGTTTGGTCACTTAGATCCTGTGATTTGACCTTCCCATCCAGCGATTTGATAACGCGGTTTGACAAGTCAATTCCAACGATTTGACTTCAAAGAGTCCAGCGGTTTGACTACAATTCCAACAGTTTGACTCATTTACTCTCGCGGTTTGATCTCATGACTCCCATTGTTTGACTGAATTTGATAGGTTTGACCAATTCATTGACCATTTGACCATGGAATTTGACCATTGACCATTAACTTTAACCAAAATTGGACATTAACAATTTGAACTTAAAACGGATCAAACAACTCGTAACTAAAACAATCATCACTTAAAACACAAAGGATAACCAATCAAATCTATGCCTTAATTGTCATATATATGAAGTTGGTTTAACATTCTTAGCAGAATCAATGGCTGAACAACAAGAAAATCAACAACAAGATCGGCCTGATGAGGAAGTGGTTCCAGTTACCGAAAAAGTAAAGATCGGACTCAGCAACTACATAATTGCTTTGGAGAAACAACAACCAGACATCATCTACAAGCTTTGTTTAACAATTCTGAAGCAGTTTTGGTTCTTTAATGCTTTCACTGCAACTACTGATGTACCAACGATCTACATGCAACAATTCTGGCACACAATTACCTATAACTTAGAAGCCAAGACCTACTTCTTCACATTATATGATCAGAGCTTTGAAGTGAATGCATACTTACTTCATGATGCTTTTATAGATAACTCCTACAAACTCTAATCATTCATTTGTTACACCACCACCTCATGATGATATTGTCTCATTCATTAAAGAACTTGGATACCTTAGCTATCTTGAACAAGTATCAACGATGATAATCAACAACATATACCAACCCTGGAGAACATTCATGACAATGATCAACAAGTGTCTAACAGGAAAGGCTTTTGGTTTTGATCGACCAAGACTAGCTTTGTTACAAGTTCTTTAGGGAATGGTTACGAACTCAAATGTAGATTATGCAAACTTGATCTGGGAGGACTTCAAGTTCTAAATAGACTCTAGAGTAATCAGTTCTAAGAAGAAGGAGCTATTACCTTTTCCCAAATTCACAAACCTTATCATTAAATACATTCTCTCCCATCACAACAACATATCTAAGAGACTCCAATCATACCAGCATGTAATCAAGATTGATGCATTTCTTAGAAATTTAAAGTTTATAAACAAAGGAGAGAAAGACCCAAAATATGGAATGGCAATTCCATTGGAGATGATGAGTGAAGAAATCAAGGCTTCCGCAGATTATTTGAACTACTTAGCCAAGTCTATGGGAACTCAACCAGTCAAAGGTAAAGGAAAAAGACTGCTTACCAATAAAGGTATTGAAGTGACTGTGCAGAAGATAGAAACATTACGAGTTCCAAAGAAGAAGCGTACAGAGACAGTTATCGAAGAAACTGCTCAGTTAGAAGAGGTAGCTGATACAGTAGATTCAAAGTAGACAGATGATGAAGAAGAAGGCCATTTGAATACAAGACAAAATGGTATTATCATTGGTAGAGGGATTCATAAGGAATCAAAAGAAGAAACTTTGGATTATTCAAAGAAGCTAAAAGGAATTAAAACCTTATCTAGTAATGCACAATACTTAGTTGACATGAAGACAGCTACGAAACTAAGCAAAGATGACTTCATTCTCAAAAAGCGTTCTAAAGGCCCAGGTGAAATATCTGGTGTGATACCAAAGGTTCCTGATGGGCCAAGTGATAATTTTGAGTGTTCAAGTTCAGAATATGAAGATGAAGAGAGATTTTTGTCTACCGATGATGAAGCAAGTCAAGAAAAGTCTGACAAGGAAAGAACAAAGACTGATAATACTGATGCTGATGCTGGAAAGAAAGATGAAGATGCAAAAGATACAGATGAACAAGCTAGAGAAGAACAAGCCATGGATGAACAAGCTAGAATTAAACAAGATGGAAAAGTACAAGCTGAAGTTAGCGTACCTGAGCCACAAGTTGAGAAACTTGCAGAACAACTTCTCAGTTCCAGTCTGACATTATCTTCTGCTGAATATGGTAATCAATTTATCAATGATAATCCTGATGTCTCACTAATTGATGCTTTGAAAGATCCAGATGAAATTGAGATTTAGTCGATGGTGGATGTTCCCATTCATTAAGAGGACCATGTTGTCTAAATTCCTCCACTTGTTGATATAATCATATCCATCATTCCAGAAAAGACAACAACTTCACCAAAACAACAACCACCACTATCCTAACCAAAATGAAGCAAAACAAAGTACTCCTCAAAAAGTCAAAGAAACCTAAAGAAAAAGTTGTTGATGATGATGTCTTGAAGAGACTAACAAGACTTGAGAGGAAGGTTGAAGCAATGTCTAAAATCAATCATACTGAAGCAATTGAAGAATCGGTTCAAGCCAACATGATGAATGAAGTAAAGAATTAATTGCCAAAGTTTCTACCAAAATCTGTGTCTGAGTATGTCTGACCAAGGATGGAAAGTATGGTTCGAGATGTACTAAAGAAGAATCCAATCAACTTTTTCTCTTCTTCCTCCATAATAGCATACTCACCAACTGAATACGAACTGAAGATCAAACTTTATGATATGATGCAGAAAAGTCATTCCTTTCAACAACATGACAAACATCTAGAGTTATACAATGATTTGATAGGTTCAATGGGTATTGATTAAGCCATTGCAAAGGGTGAAATCGATCCTACAAAAACATTGAGGAAGAGACATCATGATGATGATCAAGACACTCATGCGGATTCTGATAAGGAGAAGAAGAAGAGAAGGAGAAAGGGTACCGAGCCATCCAAGAAAGACAAAGATACAACCGGTTCATCAAAGGAAGGTAAAGCTCTATCTAAATCATCAAAATCTGATAAAACTATGGATGCAGAAGAAACAGTACAAGATGTTGTAGTGGATGATGAAGAATTGGTACATGATGATGCTATGGATGCTGAAAATTTGACACATGATGATGCTGCTCCTAATCAAGACAGGTTCAAATGGTTCAAGCAAGATGTTGTTGTGAGACCCAAAACTCCAGATCCAAATTGGTTCAAGGAACCAAATGCTAATGATGCACCTGAACAGAGCTGGTTTAAAGAGTTAGTTGATGCTGAGAAAGACCAAAAGGATTTTGACGATTTGATGGGATCTATTATTGACTTTACAAAGTTCGCCAAGAACCATCTCAAGAAAGACAAGATCACTAAAGCTGACTTAGAAGGAACGACATTTGCATTACTAAAAGGAGGTTTGAAGAACAACATCGAGCTAGAGTATAATTTAGAACAATGTTACTTAGCTCTAACGGACCGGATTGATTGGACTAATCCTGAAGAAGATAGATGTCCATATGATCTGTACAAGCCTCTACCGTTGCAAGGTCCCCCTCGGTAAAACAACAATCCTGTAGATTTATTCTTTAAACAACAAGGACAAGAACTATACAGTGTCCTTGATCAAACTAAAAGCTGCAAGGTTTGAGTTAAAAGGCTTAGAAGAAATGATTCCCAAGCTTTGGAGTTTAAGTAAAGTGGGCTATGTCTTAAACGTAGCATTTGTAATCCATCATTAGGGACCCAAACATCAAATATTCTATAGAGCAAGACACGCGGTAAAATCTCATCACAATGTCTACTCAAGAATAAAGATCCTCAGTGTCATAAGAATATCGGTTGACAAGCAATTCAGTTATGGGTATTTGAAAGAAACTGTGATAAAAAGAGCAGATTAGTAAGAGTATACATTCAATGAAGCTGACTTTAAAAGGCTCCATTTGAATGAAATTGAAGATATGCTTCTCCTATATGTCCAAAAGAAACTTCATCACCTCAAAGGCCATGAACAAGTTGATCTATTTATAGCTCTACACCTTTTCACCCAAAGAATTGTTCTAAAGAAGAGGGTAGAAGACGTTCAACTTAGGGTGGAAAGTTATCAAATAAACTCATCGTCACAATGCCACAAATCATATGTGCTGGTAGTAAAGCCAAAGAACCATATACCATACTATACAAACCCTGAGGTGTGATATACCTAAACAAGAGCAACCTTAAGTTTCTGATAAGAGCTGATGAGTTATACAAGTTTAGTGATGGAATGCTTAAGTTAGTTCATGATATTCTAAATTCGATGTTGCATAACTTTGAATTGAGCTACAACAATTCAAAAATGCCGACCAGAGCTTGGAGTGAAAAAGATAAGAAACGAACATCATCCATGTTGAAAAAGATCGAAGAGGCATTGCTAGAAAGACGGATAATGAGGAGCTTAGAGTGCTTTATTGGTGGAAGACACGTCGAGACTGACTACAGACTACTGATGCGGATAGAATGACTTTGTCATTCTTGGTTTTTCTCATTTTAGGTTACGTCTCATAAATTATCTTGTGAATATGTGAATATGTAGTGTAAATTAATAAGTGTATAGTGTTAGAGTACAAGTTTTCAAGAATTTTTCAATAAATTCAAAATCTTTCAAATTATGTACTCAACACTATATCATACTGATGACATCAAATAACATCTATTTTATAGCATCATTTATCCCAGCTATGTAGGTCCAAAGTCTTGGATCTGATTAGCCTTTTGTAAGCCAATAGCTAACTTGAATACTATGTGCTAATGCGGAATCTTAACACAAGTACTAAGAAGAACAATTGTAAAACTAACTTCGTATATTGCTATTGATTACTATTAGGTTTGGATTACCAAACACTATGCCGTAGGGTTCCTTTTATACACCAAGAAAACCCTAATGGGATTTACAAACGTGTGAAAGGATAATGCATATCC
>BQNB010100102.1:0-24779 GCA_026074375.1 Tanacetum coccineum | reverse complement strand
CATGAAACATAGTTTGTTATCTTTGATTTTATTGCTTCTTATTAGTGGTATGCGCGTTAGGCTCTAGAAAACTAGCTATAAGATATTACATTAGCATCAGAGCCGTATTTAAGAGTGTGCGAGGTGTGCAACCGCACAAGGCCTCAAAGTTTTAGAGGCCTCAAAATACATATCCCTTTGTATATTTGTTAGGCCTCAAACTTTGCTTCCAAAATCAAAATGTTAATGATATATGAAATTATATACCGAATATATGTTAAATTGTATTTCAAGTGGCCTAGAGTAATGAACTCATAGAAAAACTAAAGCTATATACTCGCAATATATCTTTATCGTGTTGTTTAGTTATTTTATAAACTTTCGCACAGGGCCTCCGCTAGCTCAACTACGGCACTGATTAACATATACGTTTGGGTTAGATGAAACCTACAATTAGTTCTTCATAACTAGTTGAGTTGTTGGTTTGTGTTCATGTCATACGGATATTTATATAGCTGGAAATACAAGAGCCTACGAGGGTCACATACATTTACACTTAGATATCATTTTAATGTTTATAATAATATATATGTATATATATGTATATTTATTATTTATATTAATATATGATTTAACGAAAGAACACTGACAGTCGTTAATTAGTTCGTTATGAATAATTAACTATAAAGGCTTTTTAATTAATGGATAATTAAATGTAATTAACCATAAATATTAGAAAAGTCAAAAAGTCAACACCAATGGGTGTTATCCCTTGGTTCGACCGGCCTAGCCCAAAGGGGAGGTTGGATTGGGTTTTGAGCTATCTTTTCCTTCAAGTTATGTATTTTAGGTAAACCCTAAAATCATCTACTATATAAGGAGGACCCTAGAGCTCATAATTGATAATTCATTCTTCTTTCTTCTCTCCCTTTGGTCGAACGAAACAAACAACCCTCAGGGGTTTTCAGTTTCAATTATTCTTGTGTTAACTGCTCGTTGATCAAGAACTAGCATTCGTACGTGTAGTGTGGATACACGTGGAGGTTATTTATTTTAGTAACTTATAGTGGTTTTGGTTAAGCACGATTATACACACGTGCGTGTACACGAAGACGCTTGCGTTTCGTCACTAGCTTGGTTGCTAAATGTATGTATCCTTTATTTATGTTTATGTTTTTATGGTTAATTATTTGTGCTATATGTAATCTATATCCGCTGCGTAGCTCATAGAATATTAGTGTAATATTAGGGTTAATGATTAACAAATTCCAACAGTGGCATCACGAGCCATCTCATATAGCGTAGTAATTACATAAAAAATGTAAATATATGTAAAAGATGTCGCCCCATATGTATTATTTGTTGCCCTTTTTATGTGAAAATTATTTTAGAAAATTATTTAGAGAAATAATCTTGCTTTAATTGGTCACACAAGTAAGGAAATAATATATATAAATATATTTTTCATGTTTTCTAATTCGCTAATTTGGTAAATATTTGCATTTTAGATTATATATATATATATTTGTAGCTTATTTATCTTGCCATAAATTGTCAACCATAGATTACATGCATGTAAGCCATGGTTTATTAAGCCTGAATATATATGCGTATGCATGCGTGTGAATATATGTATGCATGAGAATTTTACGTGAATTATTTGTTTAATTGAAAAAGTAAGGAAGACATTTGTTTAATTAAAATGCTTTAATTGCATATGTGATTCTTGTTTAGTATGATTAAATTTGGTAAATATGTTTTGCATGTTTTATATAGATCCTATTTATCAATATATATATATATATGAATTGTTGCCAAACATTTATACAGTTGATTATTATGTTTCATTATCGCAAAGCAAATCCAAACACTATCTAATGCAATGTAATTTTATATACGAATGTTATTCCTTATTTTAAAAACCATAAGCACTTGTAATAGGAAATATCAAATAGTAAACTGGATAGAAGCGTTTTAATATATTTGGCATTGTTTTAGTCATTTCATAATGCTGCCTTAGGGGCTGTTTGCCTACGCCTATGAATAAAGCAGATTAACCTTGTTGAGAAACATGTGTAGCTCCCACATTCGTCATAGGCGGCGTCCTCATTCGAAAACTTATTTCCACTGTGTGACAACTATGATTTGAGCGGGTTAGTTTATACCTTTAGAAATGGCTAAGAGTCCATTTTGTGTGAATTCTTGTGTGCTATGTGTTATATATGTGTGCTAAGTGGTTTAAGTATGTGCTTAATATCATTTTGAGGTGTATGGACATCTCTTTTTGAGTGTGTTTGTGTTTGGTAATAAGTATTCTATTTGTTCACGTTTAATGATAATGGAAAGGAATGGCGTATTGCATGCAATGCTACGTCAATAGTTTGACGATTAAGTGTTAAGAATTTAGGGGAAATGTGTTATGTTGGAGATGAGTTAAGTGAGTGAAATATAGAAGTTTGTAGCAAACTTTCTAAAAATAGAAAGTGGTTTGGTGAAATGAAAGTTATATTTAGAAAGTTTAGTAAGTAGCGTGTAATTTTTATAAAAATTTTAGGATTATATTTTGATTTATTTGTTTAATTGTCGCCTTTAATTTGTTACCCGTTATTGTTTTCAATTTTGCTTGTTGATTAGATTTGGTAGTTATAGATCATAAAAATATCTTTGCTTTCATTCAAATCATAATCCAAACTTAAACGAGGTTTCAATTGCACAAGTCGTTGGGGAAACAACCCGGGTGATCATACTTATCCGGTAATATACGTATTCTATATATATCTTTGTGAGTGGAATTGTCCAAGGGTAGCTTGGGGATTTCCATAATTTCTCTATAAGTATATTATTTTATATGTATGTAAAACTACAATCAAGGTTCTAGCATTCAAGGTAAGCATGTTAATCCTATCTAATTTATATATTCATGTAACATAATTTATGATGGATCTAGGGTTTTCATAAAATTCAGAATATTAATGATATTTAATGATGATAGAATGATTAGGGCTTGATTAGGGTCATGTTCATGCAATTGGTTAGGTTAGATTTGCGTTAAAACTTGAATTAGGGTTTGGCAGAATTAGGGCTGTGTTGTTTTGATGATATCTTGATGATAGAAATGAATATTGATATGTTTCTGGAGTCTATGAATAATCCAAAAGAGTCTACTTTCCAGAAAATCCGGCCTCAAAAGTTTTTAAGGTCGGGAAGTCATTCAAATGTTGGTTACACTAAAAGTTGTCAAAACAGTAATTACGGGTCAGATTTAGGTCATGTTTATGAGGGTAAAACCCTAACTTAAAATTCGAATTGAGCTTAGCCCTTCTACGGTAGTTAATTTTTTCCATATTAGATAGAGGAAACCCTATAAATAACGTTCTAATTTTATGTCTAAGTATGGTTAATAAGTCCAAACTTTTTAGTGTGCAATCAGATCCGAATTGGGACTGTTTTGAAGTTTGATTTTCTTAGGAGTACTTGTGCATGTAAATGGCTTTGGAAATCCAAAGGTAGTTAATATACTCATAAATGAGCATGGGTGATTTTTGGTATGAATTATGAGGGTCATTAAGTAAGGTTTTGGGGTACGTAAAGTCATGGTAAAATTCTGCAATTCTGAGTTAATTATAAGTAACTAGTGGAAGGAGTTAATGAAGTGGTTAAGTTTAGGCATGGTGTCCGGGGGGTGAACCCATGATGGTTTAATTAAACCATTAGACATCCATCATCTGATTGGTTACATGGACATGAGCTTTTAAGCTTGGTCCGTGTACACATTTGTGTTTGTATTGTGTAGCTTGTGTGGATATTGTTTGGAAGCTGCTTATGCTTCAGGTGAGTTTCATAGCCCCTCTTTTCTAGTAGCAATTACTCTACCAGTAGGAACTACATACATACCAGTAGGAACGAATAAATACAAATATTCCTAACACATGGGCTTTTAGCTTGGTCGCGT
Source organism: Tanacetum coccineum (assembly GCA_026074375.1). NCBI lineage: Eukaryota > Viridiplantae > Streptophyta > Magnoliopsida > Asterales > Asteraceae > Tanacetum > Tanacetum coccineum. The sequence continues at coordinate 20,848 of BQNB010100102.1, read as the reverse complement.
GTAACACATTTGTGTTTGTATTGTGTAGCTTGTGTGGATATTGTTTGGAAGCTGCTTGTGCTTCAGGTGAGTTTCATAGCCCCTCTTTTCTTATGATTTATTGGGGTGAAAATGATGCAAAGTGTTTGGAAATGTTTTGATTACTGTGATAATGTGTTGTCAAAGATGCATGGACTATACGTGACTATTGTATGTTGTGTGCTACATGTTTTGTGATGTGATATTGAGAATTGTGAACTAAGTCAGGGGGATCACCTGCGGGTATCCATGGCCTGTTTAGTGGAAGGTACTATGGCCTAGCGGGCAGGATGGTTACTTTGAGAGTATCTACGGCCGGGGCTAAGGGGGTAACCACGGGGACCTTGGTACGATTGAGACGTCTTATAAATCTTTACTGGGAAATCGTGTAAGTGGATTGTATTGGATTGGTTGTGCATGCTAGCCTGTATGATAGTTCATTTATTGTCCTGCAATGTTTTCTTTATTATCACAGTAATGTGCAGTTTGGATTTTATATCGTGTCTTAAACCTATGACTCTCACCAACTTTATGTTGACGTTTTTAAGCATCATTTTCAGGTGAGTATCATGATGATAAGAAGGATGTTAGGAAGAGTGGCTAGAGAGACCCTAGGCATTGCTTGTGGAGTTGTCTTTTCTAGTCTTTTCATTTATGACAATTGTTTTGCTTGATACTTGTTTGTTAGAGATTGTTAGTATTTGGATTATTTTGTTTCGTGTACGACATTACTTTAGTAATGCAAGACTCCTTTATCTTGTGTTGGGTATTGTCATGACACATAGTGTCCATTTGATTATTTCCTTCATTTAGATTTCTCTATAGTAGACACCATTGTGTTGTGATGATATCCATGATGTTACGCCTCGTGTTTCCGCCTAGGCGGGGTGTGACAGATTGGTATCAGAGCCTCAGGTTATAGAGAAGTAGGTGGTTAAGCCTAGACTATAACCTAGGGGTCCTTCATGTAGATGCATTTAGGGCTTAAGTGTTTAATTCTATAATTGCTATGCTTCCCCTCAATCTAAGTTGTCATTTTAGTTATTTTGCCTACCATTATCTGATATGATATGTATTACTTCCTTAGTATTTTAGCTATGTTTTTCCCCCACCCGTAAGAAGTCTCGTTGGGGAACCGTCTTCCCAACTGGACTTAAGCGTTATAAGGATCCATAAGAGGAGCCTCTTGTGGAACCGAAGGAGATAGGATAGTTGATCGTTTGTTGGATGCGCATAGTAGGGCTGGACCCGCGGAGTCGGGTGATTCTTGTGGAGGCAAAGTCAAACCCAAGCGAGGCCCAGCATAAGTTTATCCCGTCCTTTACCTCGTCATGTTGTTATTGATTAGTTCTTTCGGATATTTCGTATTTTGGGAATTATTGCGAGACTTTCGTTCCTTTATGTCGTTTCGATTTTATTTTGATATAAGTAAGTAGTTATTTGATGGAGCATCCTTTATGTGTTAAGTTGGAGTGGTTTAAGATGTGCAATGTGGTATATGTGCTTATATGTGAATTATGATTGAAATGGGTAGTCTTGGAAGTAAGTACACGTGTGAAAGGAGGCACTTATAATTATGGTGGCCAACATAATTATAAAGGCATCACACACGTAGACTTGTGACCATGATTGCATTTATTTGTGTTTGGTTGTAAGGTGGTAGTGTAATATGTTTTTTTATATGTGTATTCATGATAAGGATGGTGGTATGGGTAGAGAATTATTCTCTTACCCTAATTGGAGGATATGTTAAATTGAGTTGTATAGATAGTAAGTTTCTCTTCTATCTAGTATTTGCGGATACCTAGTATTATTATTATTATTATTATTATTATTATTATGGTTGCTCGTTGCTCGATTGTTTGTTCGGATCTGCTCTTTCAGATATAGGCGCGTTTCGTTAGTTCTTTCGTTGCATTGATTACTCGTATGAGTATCAAAGGTTTCTTTTAAGCACTAATTGTTCCTAACATATTAGTGTGGATCATTACTCCCTTGGTTGTATATCCCTTGGTTTTCGTAACCCGTTGGCGACGTGTTAGTATCGATGCTTTTAGGTTTGCTCTGTTGATCGTTATTTTGGATAAGACCTTACGGTTTCTTTTAGGTACGTAACGTCTTGCATGAGTTTTCTTTTACGAGTTCGTTTGATTTTATGTTGAGTATATGGTTCCTGGTGTTTACTTTCGTTTTCAAACAATAGAATTGTGTTAGAGTCTGTACGGTGTTTTATGATCCCTTTTGGTATTATGGTGTCCTTTGTTTGAGTAACATATTTTATAATTGATGTCTAATTATAAAAGCCCTTTTTAAGTATTGTGTTAGTGTTTGGGAAAAAACTGTGTTTAAAATGATCTTTGTAAATAGAATATGTTTAAATGGCCTATGTAAATAGGATATGAAAATTGTTGAGTGGTTAAATAAATTTTATTTTATTATAAAAAGCAGGTTTAAAGTGATTCATAGTGGTAAGGTACGATATACCATTAGATAACCATCTCTAGATTTTTATGACAACCAGAATGAATTTTATAAAGATTACATTTAAGACAATTTTATTTATTATTCAAAATAATTTTTATACTTAAAGTGACTTTCTTTATTTTAAATTGATTTTTATAAAAACATTATTTAATTTGATCTTTCGAGTAAAGTCGATAATTGGTATGAGAATTTTCGTCCTTCGTATTGATATTTTTTATGTGTTCTTTTGTCGTGGTACGTCTGCTGATTTTCTTTCGTTTGCGTGTTCACTCGGTACATATACGTATCCTTTTTCTTTCAAAGATTCTTATGTCATTTGATCCACGTCTATTTGCATATGTGGAATCTCCTATACGCATTCTAGCCTTTGACTCGATAATCGTTTGTTATCCTATTTGATTATTCGTAACCCTTGGAGTTCGTTGATACCGTTGAGTCGAAGAAACTTTGATGTGATTGTGGGAAATGATTGGTTGTCAAAAAGGAAGTTTGTGATAGTATGTCATGAGAAGGTGGTTAGGATATCGTTGGAAGGTGATGATATACTTCGAGTTCAAAGGGAACGTACTTTGGGAGCCGCCAAAACCCTAATGAACGCTAAGGTAGATAAACCTAGGATAGGTGATATACCCATGGTGCGCGATTTTATTGATGTGTTTCCGAAAGATTTGTTGATGACCATCGCAGCGACAAGTTGAGTTCCATATAGACTTAGTTCATGGAGCGACGCCAGTCGCGAAGTCTCCATATCGTCTAGCACCCTCGGAAATGCAAGAATTGTCTGGACAACTTCAAGAGTTGGAAGACAAGGGTTTCATATGATCTAGTCATTTTTCATGGGGAGCACCGGTGTTATTTGTTAAGAAGAAGGATGGTTCTTTTCACATGAGTATTGATTATAGGGGGTTGAACAAATTAACTGTTAAAAAACCGTTATCCACTCCCTAAGATTGATGACTTGTTTGATCAGTTACGAGGAGCATGTCCTTTCTTAAAGATAGATTTTCAGTCAGGTTATCATCAGCTACGAGTGCATGAGGATGCCATTCCATAGACCTCATTTCGAACGAGATACGGACATTCTGAGTCTACGGTTATGCCTTTTGGGTTAACCAATGCACCAGCGGTTTTCATGGACTTAATGAACCAGGTTTGCAAACCGTACTTAGGTAAGTTTGTCATCGTATTCATTGATGACGTTCTGGCCTACTCAAAGTCGAAGGAGGAACATGAAGTTCATTTAAATCTAGTGTTGGAGTCACTGAGAAAGGAGAAGTTGTATGCTAAGTTTTCTAAGTGTGAACTTTGGTTGGAAGAAGTGCATTTTCTTGGTCACGTGGTCAACCATAACATATTCATGTGGAGATGAGTGAGAGTGAGGTAGTGAGGAATTGGATGATTATTCTTAGGATTGGCAGGTTACTACCGACGTTCATCGCAAAATTTTTAAGATTGTTGAACTCCCTTAGTTCCCTAACTGAGAGGAATCAGAAGTATGAGTGGAGCGTAGAACAAGAAGAGGCTTTTCAGACTTTAAAGAATGATTTGTGTGAGATAAAGCGAATGTAGTGGGTAATGCGTTGAGTAAAAAGGAGAGAGTGAAATCAAGACAAGTAAGAGGAATAATACTGGAAGCCCAAAGTGAAGCGTTCAAGCAAGAGAACGTACTCGCAGAAAAGCTACATGGGTTAGATCAACAGATGGAAAGAAAAGGAGACGAGAGTTTGTATTTTATGGATCGTATTTAGGTTCCATTAGTAGAAGTGAAATGGATGAGGCCCATGCGTCAAGGTACTTGGTACATTCGGGAGCGGATAAGAAGTACTATAATCTTGGAGACATGTATTGGTGGCCATGAATAGAGAAGGATATAGCTATCTATGTTAGCAAATTTTGGACTTGTTTAAGAGGTGAAGGCTGCAATGCCAAAGACTATTGGTTTGCTGCAACAGCTTGAGATACTTGAGTGAAAATGGGATATAATTACCATGGATTTTATCACTACATTGCCAAGGTCAAAGTAGTGAGTATGATGTGATTTGGGTGATGATCGATAGACTAACCAAGTTAGCTCATTTTCTAGCTATACAAGAAGATTTCAAGGTGTGAAGTTGGCAAGGATTTATATTGATGATATAATAGTAAGGAATGGAATTCTAGTGACGATCAACCCAGATTGAGATGGATGATTTACCTCGTGGTTTTGGCAGACGCTGCAGAAAGTGTTAGAGACGCGATTGGATTTGAGTACTGCTTAGCATCCTCAGGTGGATGGACCAAGTAAACGTATGATTCAGACTTTGGAAGATATAATAAGGGCATGTGTTATCGATTTTGGTGGTAGTTATCATTTGAGCATTCGGTGTACTCCGTTTGAAGCTTAGTATGGAAGGAAATGTAGGTCGCCTGTTCTATGAGCAGAGATTGGAGATAGTAGTTTGACTGGACTTGAGTTGGAACAAGAAATGACTGATAAGGTAGTGCTGGTAAAGGAAAATCCCAAAGCTGTGAGAGATCGTCAAAAGAGTTATGTTGATTATAGGCGTAAGTCGTTAGAGTTTGAGGTGGGAGATTGAGTATTGTTAAGGGTGTCGCCTTGGAAGGGCATAGTGCGTTTTGGAAAGAATGATAAGTTAGCTCCGAGGTACGTAGGGCCATTTGAGATTCTTGAAAGGATCGATCCTGTAGCATATCGGTTAAGATTATCTGAGGAATTGAGTAGTGTACATGACACGTTTCATGTGTCAAATTTGAAGAAGTGTTTGGCGGATGCTAAATTGCATGTGCCTTTGAATGAAATCAAAATCGACAAGACTTTACATTTTGTTGAGGAACCCGTAGAGATTATGGATCGTGAAATTAGGAATTTAAAGCGTAGTAAGATATCACTTGTGAGGGTTCGTTAGAATTCAAAGCGTGGTCCCGAGTTCACTTGAGAGCGCAAAGATTATATGAAGTCTAAGTATCCTCAGTTGTTTGTTAATCGTGTTGCTGAATCGGCTAGTTAAATCTCGAGACGAGATTTCCATAAGAAGGGGATACTGTGACAACCATGATTTGAGCGGGTTAGTTTATAGCTTTAGAAATGGCTAAGAGTCTATTTTGTGTGAATTCTTGTATGCTATGTGTTATAAATGTGTGCTAAGTGGTTTAAGTATGTACTTAATATCATTTTGAGGTGTATGGACATATCATTTTGAGTGTGTTTGTGTTTGGTAATGAGTATTCCATTTGTTCACGTTTAGTGATAATGGAAAGGAATGGCGTATTGCATGCAATGCTACGTTAATAGTTGGATGATTAAGTGTTAAGCATTTAGGGGAAATGTGTCATGTTGGAAATGAGTTAAGTGAGTGAAATATAGAAGTTTGTAGCAAACTTTCTAAAAATAGAAAGTGGTTTGGTGAAATGAAAGTTATATTTAGAAAGTTTAGTAAGTAGCATTTAAGTAAAAAGGTTTGATCAAATTAGCCTAGTTTTTTATAAAAACTTAAGGTAATGAAGGAAATTAGTTAATTAATAATTAAAAAAATATAAATATATAAAAATATGTATTTAAATAGGGGGGCGATCGGTTTTGGTTAGGAATTGGGTTTAGGAGTTATAATTTTTATCAAATTGGGCTTAGAGAAGGATAAGGACCCACTAGAGATAAATACCAATGAACCCAGCCCATTATCCTCTTCCCTTTCCCTTCTTTTGGTCGTTCATATGTAGCCCCAAAACCCTAAGGAAGTCAATTTTCATTGTTGATCCAAGGAAAACCTCAAGAATCGTTGTTTAGGTTCTAGTATTCAAGGTAAGCATGTTAATCCAATCTAATTTATATATTCATGTAACATAATTTACGATGGATCTAGGGTTTTCATAAAATTCAGAATATTAATGATATTTATTGATGATAGAATGATTAGGGCTTGATTAGGGTCATGTTCATGCAATTGGTTAGGTTAGATTTGCGTTAAAACTTGATTTAGGGTTGAGCAGAATTTAGGGATGGGTTCAACTTATGATATCTAGATGATAAAAACATGTTTTGATATGATTACTAGTGCCTACATTGTAGTTCAAAGAGTCTACTTTTTAGAAAGTTCGGCCTCGATTGATTTGGAGTTCGGGAAGTTGGTTAAACATTAGTTACAAGAAAAGTTGTCAAAATACTAAATACGGGTCAGATTTAGGTCATGTTTAGGAGGGTAAAACCTATACTTAAAATTCGAATCAAGCTTATCCCTTTAACAGTAGTTAAGTTCCATGTGTATATAAAGAAACCCCAGAAGTAGAGCTTCTAATTATTTGTCTAAGTATGGTTAATAGGTCCAAACTTTTTAGTGTGCAATCAGATCCAAATTAGGACTGTTTTGAAGTTTGATTTTCTTAGGAGTACTTGTGCATGTAAATGGCTTTTGGAAATCCAAAGGTAGTTAATATACTCATAAATGAACATGGGTGATTTTTGGTATGATTTATGAGGGTCACTAAGTGAGGGTTTGGGGTACGTAAAGTCATGATAAAATTCTGCAATTCTGAGTTAATTATAAGTAACTAGTGGAAGGAGTTAATGAAGTGGTTAAGTTTGGGCATGGTGTCGGGGTGACCCATGATGGTTAATTAAACCCTTAGACATCCATCATATGAGTGTTACATGGACATGAGCTTTTAGCTTGGTCGCGTGTAACACATTTGTGTTTGTATTGTGTAGCTTGTGTGGATATTGTTTGGAAGCTGCTTGTGCTTCAGGTGAGTTTCATAGCCCCTCTTTTCTTATGATTTATTGGGGTGAAAATGATGCAAAGTGTTTGGAAATGTTTTGATTATAGTGATAATGTGTTGTCAAAGATGCATGGACTATACGTGACTATTGTATGTTGTGTGCTACATGTTTTGTGATGTGATATTGAGAATTGTGAACTAAGTCAGGGGGATCACCTGCGGGTATCCATGGCCTGTTTAGTGGAAGGTACTGTGGCCTAGCGGGCAGGATGGTTACTTTGAGAGTATCCACGGCCGGGGCTAAGGGGGTAACCACAGGGACCTTGGTACGATTGAGACGTCTTATAAATCGTTACTGGGAAATCGTGTAATTGGATTGTATTGGATTGGTTGTGCATGCTAGCCTGTATGATAGTTCATTTATTGTCCTGCAATGTTTTCTTTATTATCACAGTAATGTGCAGTTTGGATTTTATATCGTGTCTTAAACCTATGACTCTCACCAACTTTATGTTGACGTTTTTAAGCATCATTTTCAGGTGAGTATCGTGATGATAAGAAGGATGTTAGGAAGAGTGGCTAGAGAGACCCTAGGCATTGCTTGTGGAGTTGTCTTTTCTAGTCTTTTCATTTATGACATTTGTTTTGCTTGATACTTGTTTGTTGGAGATTGTTAGTATTTGGATCATTTTGTTTCGTGTATGACATTACTTTAGTAATGCAAGACTCCTCTATCTTGTGTTGGGTATTGTCATGACACATAGTGTCCATTTGATTATTTCCTTCATTTAGATTTCTCTATAGTAGACACCATTGTGTTGTGATGATATCCATGATGTTACGCCTCGTGTTTCCGCCTAGGCGGGGTGTGACATGGATGCCCTGCTCGTGTGATCGTAGGGGAATGTGGGATCGCAGAGTAAGTATAGGACATACCTCAAATGCCAATTCGGGTCTGTCGATATTAGAACCATTAATGGAACTTATAATTAAACATTGCACAGGAAAATGTAATTATAGCATTAGTAACAAAATGGTTAGACTAGCACGCTTTTCTCCCTAAATACTTCTATCACTTTACTTTATTGCATTTACTTTCCTGTAGTTATTAATATCAACTTTAAAACCATTTTCAAACGTGACATAATCAGATTAAAACTAGTAAACCTTAGCTCTTGGGATGACCTCGGATTTACCAATCTACTGCATTATAAACGACCGGGTTCTCTGCCCGTTAGTACGTGTATCGGTAGGCGAGTTTTATAAATTTAAAACTTGGGATTTAATTAACACAATTTACGCATCATTGCTCGAAATGCTGAATTCTTTAAGAATAGCCTCATAGTATAAGAAGTGAGTGGGAGTCATGGACTTCTCAAAATAAGTGGGAGTGACGAAGAACTTGAATTAATTCAAGAAGAAGATATACAACATTCTGAAAATACTAGCGAAGAACATAATGAGGTCACACCCATCGAGGTCGAGCCCCAAAATGCTAAAGTTCCTATTCGTATATTCGTAAGGATACCTCAAGCGCCAGATAGATATGGCTTCTATGTTGATGTTGAGGAACATGAATTAGGGGATCTTAATGAACCTCCTAATTATAAAGCTGCATTATCAGATCCTGAATATGACAAATGGCTTGAAGCTATGAATTCGGAAATGCAATCCCTGAAAGATAATCAAGTTTGTATTTTAGTTGAGCTTCCTCCTAATGGTTGAACTTTTGGGAGTAAATGGCTTTTCAAGAAGAAGACTGACATGGATGGAAATGTACCCAAACCTACGGTGTAGATTATGGGGAAACCTTCTCTGCTGTTGCAGACATTAGAGCTATAAGGATTATTTTTGCCATAGCCACGTTCTATGACTATGAGATTTGGCAGATGGATGTCAAAACCGCCTTTCTAAATAGTCACCTAAGCGAGGACGTATATATGGTGCAACCTGAGGGGTTTGTGGATCCGAAACATCCCAACAAAGTTTGTAAACTTCAACGTTCCATTTATGGATTGAACCAAGTATCTAGGAGTTGGAATAAAAGGTTTGATATAGAAATAAAAAAGATTGGTTTTACTCAAAATCCTGATGAGCCATGTGTATATCTCAAAGCTAGTGGGAGTAATGTTGCATTCCTAATCTTGTATGTCGATGACATATTACTCACGAGAAATAACTTTACAATTGATGCGGTCGTCATAGGACTTCTACATGAAGTTTTACAACTCCCTAGGCAGAGTACCTAACCGTTGTAGTAGTAGTATAGGCAAGACTCGGGGGTTGTTGTCGTTCTCTAGGGTAATAGGTTGGGAAGGCTTGATCACGGTTTAACAGAATTCTAGGGGTTGAGAGAGATTATTTTTGTATTTTTATGTTTATAGGAAAGCAGGTAAAATCATATATTTGAGAGGTTGGTTGGTTTTAGCTATTAAACTAAATAATAAACTACGCTACTGGTGATAACAATATAATAAAAGATTGTGTTTATTTAATCATGTATTACTCTCTAGATTGCTTCTCCTAGTGTTGTTGTTTTGTCACACTTGTGATGATCTATGTAATTATTTCCTAAGTCATGAACGAATTACACGAACCCGTCATCTATTTAATATTCCGTTGAGGCAAAACACAAAGTAAGGTAGTATGAAGACTATTACCCGGCCCCCAAGAGTATATTAAATGAATGTGAAATATATTAAGAGTGGATCAACCATATTAAGGGGCAAGGTAGTATGAAGACTGTTACCCGATGGTATCCTTTCTACACAATCATGTTTTCCTAGACATATCAACAGCGATACAGAAAAAAGCTGGTTTTCTAAGACATAACATGCATATTCATCACAAGAAGCGACACCACTAAGATCTACATCCTAGGTTTCATACAATCATAAATAAACACAATAGAAGGTTTAGCCAAGCATGTTAAAGATAAAGCAAAAACAATAAGAATCACACAACAAGACATATTGAATGATTAAGATAGTCTTACTTGATTAAAACATGAATTGAAGGAAGTAAAATAGGATTTTAAGGCCCTAAAATCGTCCCTAACAGCTGCTAAACGAACTAGGGTTCGTCCCTTTCTTTTACTCTAAAGTTACACACTTAAAACCCTAATTTCGGGTTTGTATATATAGGAAAATCGCTGCAACGGCGTCGCGTTTTAATCGTGACGCCGTCGTGAAAGAGAATATTCTAGATAATGGGTTGGGTCGTGCACTCTGACGCTGTCGTGAAATGTTGTGACCCTGTCATGGTGGGAATTGTGACGGCGTCACGTGTATTTTGTGACGCCGTCTCCAGCCTCTGAGTAGAAATTCTTGAGAGATGTTGGTGTAGGTCCGTAGTCTTGTCTGTTTCTTCTCCAAATGAGCCCAAGTCACGTGTATTTCCTCCAAATGCCTTCCAAATGCTGAATACCTGAAAAGGAACGATTAAGTGCCTATTTTGGGCATAAATGCACGATTTAGGGGGTTAAACGACCCCGAAAAAGTGTATAAAATGACACCTCATCAAATACCCCTACACTTGGGATTTGCTTGTCCTCAAGCAAATGGGCTTTTCTACCTAGACAATAACAATATGAGGGTCATTTTTACCTACTCTTTAAAAGTATTTTACAACACAACCTTCTAGACCTTGTAATTAAAAGCACGGAAAGTATATACTAGCACCTCACATAAGTGTTTGGGATTCTCTCTTTCACTCGGGTGTATAATAAATTATAACATAAGGGGGAAATGGAAAATCAACACTCATTACCTTTTCATAGAATATATCTATTACCATAGCTTGGTAAATGTATCAAACTCCACCGCTAGGCGCAAGCATTATTCATTACTATCTAAGAGGTCTTTTAAAGGGTTGTGGGGTGATGTGCTGTCGTGTAGGGTCAATTATTTGATTATCAAGTTTTAAATTTATATTTAGCCGACAAACCTTAAACAACACTTTAACGAGCAATGTACCCGGTCAAGATAGAGTTTTGTAATAAGTAGGGTGTCGAACACTAAGAGTGAAACATTAATCCTATATTCTATCAGTATTTTAATTAGTTCTAATTAGTCTATTTACAGGTTAAACCTCTGCTATATACGATGTTTAATGATATGGGGGTTTTTAGCCTAAGAGACTGGCACAAGTTTGGTGATGACAAATATCAATTCAATAAACAATAAACACAAAAGAAGAAGATCAGAAGATAGAAAAGCGGTACAAGCCAAATGATAGAAAATTGTATTAGCCATATTAAATCCGGTTCAATATTAGTTTGTTTGTTTTAGTGCAATGATTTACTTATCTTGAAGAGGCATATCATTCTTAAGACTTAGGCGGGACATCATCCTAAGACCTAGACACGATTAATCCTGTCATAATTAACGTATCCGCATAAAGCATTCTTTAGTTTAATTATAATCTATCTTAGGGAATCAAAGCAGTGGTGATCCTGTTAAAACCCTAGCCCAACAAGACTTTACCCACTTATTGTTTTATATACTGGTAGTCCACTATTCGAATCCTTATCAGTTAATTAAGAGCATGATTGCTGGAACATAAACGGGTTACCTACCAGTCCAACTAAGCTCATAATTCAAAGACAAAGACAGAACGTTATTTGTGATCCTATTGGTCCAGTAATATAAAACACGATATGGAGAGCTATCCCGGTATCTAGATTACTTTTTTGGTATCACTAGACCTAGTTGAATGATAGGTCGCATATTCAAACACATAGACAAGTATGAGGTGATAAACATAATTAAACAATCAACGATTAATTAAGAAATCGATTTTAAAACAAACCAAACATTGAACTTTCATTAAGATGGCTAATACCCGAGGGTATTAGCCCACAACCATTGTAATTATACAAGCGTAATCAAACAATTGAAATCGAACGATTAAGAGAGTAAAAATTACACGATGTCTTCTATAGAGTCGTGATCAATGCTTGACCTTGGTGGCTGATCTTCTCTTCTAAAATTCGTCTTTTAATGAGTATGGTATAAAGAATATGATATTGCACACTGAAAACTCGTTTTTGAGTCTTCTATTTATAGTGTCTGAAAAAGACTCGATACGCCGTATCTGGATAGGTCGATACGGCGTATTGGGCTGGATTCCTTGGAGTGCGCGCTACGTTCTCAATCAATCAGTGATATCATTCCCAATTTACTTTATTTACTGTATCTTCGAATAGTTATCTTCATGGATACGGCGTATGAAGACAGAAGGAATACGCCGTATTGGGAATTGGTCAAACGCGTTTTCTTGTGAAGTCTTGGCGCTGATACGCCGTATCTCTTTAGTTGGATACGGCGTATGTAGTTAGAAATCAGTATTCTTCAAATGTCTTCGTTTTAGCTCCAAATTATGCGCCTTTTAGCTTGTCTTCACAAAACACTCCTGAATTACTGCATTTATCAACTTTAAAGCAATTAAGTACCAAATCATGCAATAATTATATAAAAGTGGGCAAAACAGATGGAATAAATAATATAGTAAAGTGACGTTATTTGATGTCATCATGTGGTGTAAGTGTAAGATAACATATAATAGAAACGGAAACGGATGGGATACATTTGGGTGGCTTTAGGTGAATTTGGAGTAGAAGGGTTAGCTAATTATTTACACGAATACACGTTGGTTTGTTTGCTAAGCCAAGACTCGGACGAAGATCTACAAACTCTACACAACTCTACATCAATCTCTTTTTTTTCTTTCTATTTTTTTAATAGCATAATACATTATAACTTGGGGCTTACAACACGTACCCCTACACTTGAGCTTTTTACATACTCGATATTTACAATCTAACTAATGACCCGATTTGAGGTGGATCAAAATAACATGGAGATCATTTAACAAACGTATGGGGGTATTGACTTAACTTTTCTTCCCCATTCTTCCGCGAAATAAATACTACCATGAATCTCAATCGTCCCAAAACTGTATTTACAAGGATAAGGACTTAGCAACCGTGTACTCAAATAATTAATTTAGGTAAAAAAACAATAATGTACTAAAAGTTAGTACATACAGGGTAGGCTAAAGGCTATTTGGGTGTAATGATTGGTTTAAGGGTGACAATGCTCTTCATTAATAGTCCGGCTTAACCAAAAATTACGAGAACCATGAAAAAGGATAGGCTCGGAGGGTTGTACTAGGGGTATCCTGCACTAAAAATGAGTGCATGGCAAGGGTGTTGGATAGTTATATGATCGATGTGACCATCATAACAATTACAGGTTTAAAACATGGGTTAATCCTAATGCCTCTTATCAAGCAAATCCTAACACTTACTATGCGGTCTCGGGATGCATCATAAAAACAAGTTCTAGAATTTAATATACTACCGGTACACTCTCATAATCCTAAAGTAACCGATACCAATGTTCCAGAAAAGGCGACAAAACCACGCATACACATCCGTAACGACGGAATAGACACACATGATTGCTCATTCCTTAACTCGAACAAGCTAAAGGTATAATATTTAAGGGCGAACCTCACATTTTGGGGGTGGAATTTAAGGGGTTTTGTGCTGGTAATATAAATTCCTATCCATGAGACGCTATTAATACTCAGTTTTCGTCGGTATGTGTCATAATAAATTTTAAATTTTGGTAAAAATTACCTTTTTATGCTATGTTTCGATATATTACCCATCATTTTAAGGACAAAGCACATGGCAAATGAAAGAATAGTTTCTAAGGCTTATTTTCCCCCTACACTTAAGTTGAACATTGTCCCCAATGTTCTATAGAAGTACCCGTAAAAACGAATAAAGGGAAAAGAAAACAAGTAAAAGAAACTAGTACTCCCCTGGTTTGCTCAATAATGGAGAAGAAACATGCGATAACTGGTTAAATCGTCATCCAATAATCATCTAATGAAAACATCCTAAGATCTTCCAAGCTTCTTCTCATCAAATATAACCAGTAATCAAAGACAAAGACAACTACACCAAGCATAAACTATGCGATATAACAATATACAATGTGAAATTAGGGTTGACTCTATAAAGCAGTAAAGATAGGATGAGAGAATTGTTAAACTCAGGGTTTTGCAAGTTTATAAAAGAATTATAACTCTCTTAAGTGTTGTACAAGTTTTATTTTCAAAAATACTTAAAAATTTTGAGTTTTCCTATAACTGGGCGTTTGACACCGTCAGGGACATCCTGACGCCGTCACAGGTGTCGTGGTGATGGCGTCGTGTGTAAATCGTGACGCCGTCTCCACGCTCTGTGAAAACTTAATTTTTGTTTTTGATGAAAAAGTTCCTGCACTCATTCTTATATGTTATTTTCTTATACAAAATGCTGCATAAAAACCTGGTAATTAACAATATAATCATATGACTTGAAACTGACGCGAATTAATCTAAACAATTTATTTTAAATGTTTGAATTTGGTTCTAAAAATAGGATATTTCCCCTACACTTATTTCGTTGCAAAATACCTTTGATTGCAAATAAGACGAAGTTACAAACAAACAAAGCATGATTACAAACTAATTCAAACATAATAAAACAAACAATAAAGAGTTAAAATACAAGACACTCCTAATATGCGGGAAAAGTAAATATTGGGTTGCCTCCCAAAAAGCGCTTGTTTTTGTTTGAGTCACGAGCCTGTCTCTACCCTTATTTAACAGATAAAAGGGAGGGTTCCCCTACACTTGAGTTCAAGTACGGGTGATAGTAACAGTACATACCATCGTGATGAGAAGGAGCCATACGTTGAGAAATTTGTTGTTGAAGAATAGGCTCTAAACGGTGTGCTTTTAGAATTCTACCTCTCTCTACTTCATTTGGCCTATCGAATAAACTAAGTTCTTCCTATAGAGGAGAAACTTCCTTAGATTCTAATCCCCAATCATCATCAAACATCTCCCAATTTGAAATATCAACACCTAGGGATACACTTTTTCCTAATAAACCCGGTTTAAATCCATAATGTCTCTTAGGGTCATTTATACCTGGGTTATAATAATTATACATACCTTTAGGATGGGAATTTGAAACGTGAGGTGAAGGCGGTGTTTGAGTTGTTAATTAATCTACTACCTTTATCCTAGAACTATCCGGACTATGTGGTTTGATGGGTGGTTCGGGGCCTATTACGTCTCCTAGACTTACATCTAAGGATGGACTATTGAGTAAAGGTTGAGGCTCTGGTCCATCAAAACTAGGAACTTCCCTAGAACTAAGAGGAGTGTTGTGATTACAATTCAAGCCTACTTCCTCTAGTTTTGTTTCATTCAAAGGTTTTACCTCTATCGGGGTCCCTAAAGTATTTTCTACTTCTTCCGGGTAAGTCACGGGCGGTGTGTATTCCTCAAATGACGGTAGGGTTTATGTGGTACTCTCAGGGCTTATAACCCCTACCTCATTATCCATCGTACTTAGGCTATCTACATGCTCATCATAATCTAACCATGCCATGCACCTAGGTACCTGTACCCTAACCATATCATCCCTAACTATTTGAGCATTTGGATTTGCTATTGTTTCATCAGAAATAACGCTTGTTGGGTTGCTACATTTTTTATCATATTGGGCACAATCCTCTATGGCATACCATGCTCCTATATCACTAAACTTCCTAAGATCCCCTTCTGCTGTCAAATTGATGATATGCCGGGATAATGAGTCGAGATGTTTAAGAAAGATTTCAATTAAGGTCCATATACTAAGGCCATGATTCAGGACTTTTTGGATTACGTCTTTGAAACGAGTCCACGAATCGTAGAGAGATTCATCTTGATGTTGTTGGAACACCAAGAGTTGATTACGGAAGAATACATCAAACCTACCTACGCTAGAATAACCATACCTATTCATTATAATTTACAAATTTACAAATGTTACGAACAAAGGGCACAAAGAAAAAGATAGACTACAAGAAAGCTAATATGCGGAATTAAAGTCTCACTTGAAAGGATTCAAGCGAGTAGAACTAAGTTAAACAATGATCAAAACCTAACTATTCCCCAGCAGCGGCGCCAAAAACTTGATGCGGTCGTCGTAGGACTTCTACACGAAGTTTTACAACTCCCTAGGCAGAGTACCTAACCGTTGTAGTAGTAGTATAGGCAAGACTCGGGGGTTGTTATCGTTCTCTAGGGGAATAGGTTGGAAAGGCTTGATCAGGGTTTAACAGAATTCTAGGGGTTGAGAGAAGATTATTTTTGTATTTTTATGTTTATAGGAAAGCAGGTAAAATCATATATTTGAGAGGTTGGTTGGTTTTAGCTATTAAACTAAGTAATAAACTACGCTACTGGTGATAACAATATAATAAAAGATTGTGTTTATTTAATCATATATTACTCCCTAGATTGCTTCTCCTAGTGTTGTTGTTTTGTCACACTTGTGATGATCTATGTAATTATTTCCTAAGTCATGAACGAATGACACGAACCCGTCGTCTATTTAATATTCCGTTGAGGCAAAACACAAAGTAAGGTAGTATGAAGACCAATGTTGCAAAAATCGACCTAGGCGGCCTTGTAATCGCCGATTCCAAGCTACTCGGCCATACACCTTGGAAAATAAGGCAAATCAGGTAAAAAATCGGCCAGGTGAAAAATCGGTCAAATAGGTCAAAAATCGGTCAAATCGGCCTAATCGGTCAACGAAAGTCAAACATTTTTTTTACAATGTGACTTTGAATTTTTAACTGTTAACTTTTATTATCTATGTCTATGTTTTGAACAATCTAACTTTGAACTCATTTAATTTTAGTGTATTTAAAGTGTTCTATCCATCTCATGCAAGTAAATTTGAAATTTATATATAAAATTTGCAAAACCGATTAATCGCGCCTAGACCGATTACAGGCTACAGGGTGGTCGACCGCCCGGCTAGCGACTCGCGATTTTTGCAACATTGATGAAGACTATTACCCGGCCCCCAAGAGTATATTAAATGCATGTGAAATATATTAAGTGTGGATCAACCATATTAAGGGGCAAGGTAGTATGAAGACTATTACCCGATGGTATCCTTTCTACACAATCATGTTTTCCTAGACATATCAACAGCGATACAGACAAAAGATGGTTTTCTAAGACCTAACATGCATATTCATCACAAGAAGCAACACCACTAAGATCTACATCATAGGTTATACACAATCATAAATAAACACAATAGAAGGTTTAGCCAAGCATGTTAAAGATAAAGCAAGAACAGATAACAATCACACAACAAGACATATTAAATTATTAAGATAGTCTTACTTGATTAAAACATGAATTAAAGGAAGTACAATAGGGTTTTGAGGCCCTAAAATTGTCCCTAACAGCTGCTAAACGAACTAGGGTTCGTCCCTTTCTTTTACTCTAAAGTTACACACTTAAAACCCTAATTTCAGGTTTGTATGTATAGGAAAATCGCTGCGACGGCGTCACGTTTTAATCGTGACTCCGTCGTGAAAGAGAATATTTCTAGATAATGGGCTGGGTCGTGCACTTTGACATCGTCGTGAAATGTTGTGACCCCGTCATGGTGGGCATTGTGACGGCATCACGTGTATTTTGTGACACCGTCTCCAGCCTCTGAGTAGAAATTCTTGAGAGATGTTGGTGTAGGTCCGTAGTCTTGTCCGTTTCTTCTCCAAATGAGTCAGAGTCACGTGTATTTCCTCCAAATGCCTTCCAAATGCTGAATACCTAAAAAGGAACGATTAAGTACCTATTTTGGCTATAAATGCACGATTTAGGGGGTTAAACGACCCCGAAAAAGTGTATAAAATGACACCTCATCAACAATGCTGCAAGAAGTTAAATCTTGGCTTTGTAAGTGTTTTTCTATGAAATACTTAGGAGAAGCCGCATGTAACATTTCGTGTTTTCAGGTCATTTTACGACGTCATTTATTTCACTATTTATTTTTAGTCTCGTACGCGTTTACTTTTAATTCTTATCATATAATTAAATCGCGTAAGCTAAAAAATTTCATTCAACGTAAACGGGCATCAAACAAATTAAAGTTTACATCAAGCAAGCATTTTATTATTTTTACGAAAGTAATAATTAGCTTTTTATATTTTATTTTTATTGGTTACGTAAAATGTTTACGTTTCGCAATTAAATACGTTTAGGCATACCCGGAACCACCAAAATTTTTCTACGCTTCAACAAATACCCATTATTATACCAATACCCAAAGTTTCATAACTTTTAACCCCATAACACACTCTTGCCGTCCCCTACCTTAAAAGAAATACAAGAATTGGATTCATAATTCTTATAAGATCACATGTACTCTTATATATTAAATCTATCTTCCTTATACATCATGTGCTACTAATAAATTCTCCATAATATCAAGGGAACATTTTGGTCCTACCCTCCCTTAAAACACGCAGCCCCCAAAGAGCCCTAGCACACCAAATCTTGTCTTAAGACTCCTTATTACCAACTAGTACTTGAACTAAGTTTGACCAACATTTCTCCTTAATTTCCTCTAGTAGAAATCGCCCCCCCCCCCCCAATCAACTTGTAAGACTTTGAACTTCCTAATAGTATGTTGACCCCTCTTGTTGCATATATATGGAAGTTTCACTCTAGTCTTCATTCACTCATGCACATTCTCTAGCAAAGACTTAAACCATCTCTTTGTTTCTCTCCTCACCCTACTCGGCTGAAAACATACACCAAAAAGAATTCATAAGTTCTCATGTTAACAATCATACAAGTGTTCAAGTAGTTATAAGAGTTTGGTTTGGAAGCTTGGTATATTATTTCTAACAAAGGGTTAAACAAGAAAGTTAGGCTTTCTCACTTAGGGTTTTCGGGTTGCATTGTTTCGAGTATCATCACCTTCAAGTAAGCATTCATCACAAGTTCATACACATTTTTGCATCTCACGTATCATGAATCATATATCGTATATCACCCATACCACGTTAGCACTTAAAAACCTTGCTTTCAAAAAGAATATGGAAAAGTTACTGATGTTGTGCACATTTCAGTTATTTTCGTTATTTAAAATGAACATGCGCTAGATTGATTTTCACCACACTAAAATATGATGTTAGAGGTATAATATATTAGAAATCTAGAGCTTGCGGAAGTATTTTGGTGTTATTCGGACGAAAATGCAAAAGTATCTGATACATGTGTATACTTGTAAAAATCAGCTAAAAATGGGTTTTTAACTTAAGACTTGGTTACTTCCATGTAATCTAAGGTCGCCTAGGTATTATATTCGAAACCTAGACCATACGATAATAGTCTTGTAGTCTTATTCTTAAAATCAAAAGATAAACAACTTACTGATGCTTTCGGGTTCATTGAGAAACTCGTATAACAATTTGTCTAATGAAATTTCTGGGTTTACCACTCGTAAACGAGGTATATGAGTAGTGTTCATGCAAAATTTTAGCCCCTAACACCTTATAACAAAGCGGGAAATAAGTTCACAAATCTGTGATTTTATGTGAAAAATAATACAAAACTGGGTTGACTTATATCTTGAAAAACGACTCGTCTGACTTGGATAATGGGTCGGGACTTTGGTGGGATTTGTAGATGGCTTGGTTAAGAGCGTGTAGGACTTGGAATTTCACAAAAAGGTTGAGAAACGAACGATATATGAGAGTTGGAAAAATGGTTGTTGCACTAACTAGTTGTTTTAATCGTTAAATGGGTAACTAAACACGACCACTCTAGGCTGGATTTGAGAGTCAGGACAGTAGTGGGATTTGTAGAGGACCTTGTAACGTAAATTTAGCAAGTTGAATCACTAAAAACGAACATTAGACGAGTAAGATACAACTAAATGAAAATCTGTGAAATTTTATGATAAGCTGTCAAAAACTAGTAAAAAGCCGCGGGTAGCCTATTTGGAGCTCGGTTTTGAGACTGTTATTATTAAAATTAAATTATGTCATAGTTGAGTTTATTATAGTATGGGCAAGTGGCTTTCCACAACCTCTGGAATGGCCCAAAAAGGTGTTAATACATGAGAGTTATGGTTACCCAAAACCCTTACCTCGTAAAAATAATATGCTGAAATATCCTGAAATTTGGTTAAGTCATAGCCAAATTAGCGCGACCAGCCTGTTTGGACACAGTTTTAAGACAAATTGATTCTGAACTATAAAATATGATAAACTAACTTTATAAAGTACGTAACTTCTAGTTTTCTAGAAAGTCTGGACTCGTATTTCTAGGTGCTGTAACGAAGGAATTATCGGTTAGTGAAATAGGTAACTCGTAAATATTGTCACTTTTGAAAACGTAAAGATAAATATTTTACTTTTTCCAAATCCACGTCTTAACTTATAAAACTCGAGCGCAACTGTGTATGGGTGATGTAGGACTGATATTATTCTAAAGCATATTATCAATTTAGGTTGCGGTTAGAGTTTTCGCGCCTTGTTTTCCGTGCTTACTTTTCATTGACGATATTTTTTTTTGCTTGAAGTGAGTTCATATCCCCTTTTTCCATCTACTTGTTTTACAAGGGTGAAATTACATGCTTGTTTTACTTTTGGACACAAGTGTTTTCAAATATTATGCTATCCAGATTATTGCCTGAATATTATTGCCTAAGTTACCGCATTGCCATTTAAGTCACTACCAATCATGAACCGTTAATTGCTAATGTAGT
>BQNB010100101.1:0-24779 GCA_026074375.1 Tanacetum coccineum | reverse complement strand
ATATGCGTCATCCACTACTGGTTGGTTATACTGATGCTGATTGGGCGGGTTGTCCATCTACATGCAAGTCTACCTCAGGTTATTGTGTCTTTTTGGGTGATAACTTATTATATTGGTTCGCTAAACCACAACACACTCTTTCACGCTCTAGTGCTGAAGCTGAATATCGGGGGTGTTGCTAACGTTGTAGCAGTAACTGCATGGTTTCGTAATCTTCTTTGTGAGTTACACTCTTCTTTATCGACTGCAACTCTTGTCTACCGTGATAACATTAATGATGTTTATATGCCTGCCAACCCTGTTTAACATCAACGGACGAAACACATTGAGATCGACATTCATTTCGTCCGAGATATGGTTACCGCTAGTCAGGTTAGAGTTCTACATGTGCACTGGCACCGGTCCGGAGGTATTAAGACGGACGCGGACTATCCTTAGGCCGCTTCCGCAAGGCTACTCAGCGGACTAACTAACGTTTGCAGAAGTTAGTTCGCTATAACAATCACGATTATCACGGATCCTTGCCCGACAAGGGTTCCACTCTGGCCACTAACAGATTATGCGCGAAATACTAGGAAACCCTAGTACTACTCACCTATAAATAGGAGTCATCATACATTCCAAAAAGGTACACATTACTCTCTCACTCTGACACACATACCTCTGACAACATGACCTCTTACTCTCACGCTGGAGTCTAATCGTGGGGTCCGTCCCCACGGTAAGACTAACGGTTTATCTTTATTTGTGCAGGAAACCATCTAAATCACTTGATTTAGTACAAGATCTAACCCACTTACAGCTTGCTGGCCCAGCCCAACAAGCGATCCAGATCCAGTTCAAACCCATAACATAAATTGTACTAACAAGCTGGCGCCATCCGTGGGACCCAAACACAACTACGTTCCCTAAAATACTCACCATGAGCACACATTCTGGTCCTTCTCCTACCACAAACACGTCTGTCGTGCGGAACATGATGGGAAGAGGAAAAGAGAAATCACAAGAAAACCCAAATGAGCCCGCATCCGATGCAGTTCTTAAGGAATTTTGTGATAAACTACAATCAGTTCTGCCAATCCTCGCTGAAAAGATGCACCAAGAAAAAGTACAGCAAGAGAAGATGAAGGCAGTAAAAGCTCGTCTCAACTTTGAGGAGACCTCGCAGTACTCTGAGTCGGGGGCACCAAGCAGAAGAAGAGACGTCAGGAAAAGGCTCAGACCAAAAGATGCCCGCAGCATGTCCAGAAGCCGTGAACCAAGACGTGACCGATCCAGATCACCTAGAAGAAAAGATCCGAAAAGAGAGACTGTGTTCAAAAGATTGGAAAAGGGTGTATTCCATAGGTTGGGTGATAAAGAAAAGGGTATGTCCACATACTCCGGTAGTTCAAGGCGTCAATCACATCACAACAGCCGTGAAGACACCGAAAGCTATTATCAGAGTTCCCGCTCGCGAGGAACGGAGCCCGCTCCTAAGAGGCATCATGATAGAAAATCATACTCACGTAAGAGAAGAAGGATTTCAGAAAGCGAGGATAGTGCGGGAGGACATTGGAAATCTAAATCTAAAAAGCAAAGGTCAAGTATGGAGGATGAGGACCTATCCCAACCATGGGTATGCGAGGAGACTGATCCGTTCACGCCTCGCATCCGCTATTTTGATCTACCAAAGAGGATCCGTATGCCTAGTCATGTCAAAACGTATGACGGAAGTGAAGATACGAAAGATCATCTTAAGATTTTTCAAGCAGCTGCCAAGGTAGAACGGTGGGCGATACCGACGTGGTGTCACATGTTCAATTTCACACTCACCGGAAATGCAAGGGTTTGGTTTGATGATCTCCTTCCGGAATCCATAGATAGTTATGACGACCTGAAAGAAGCATTCTTGGCAAATTACCTCTAGCAAAAGAAGTACATCAAAGACCCCATCAAAATCCATCACATAAAGCAAAGGGAAGGGGAGTCTACAGAAGATTTTGTATGGAGGTTCAAGATTGAGAGTATGGATGTTAAAGAGGCACCAGAAGTCATGAGAATCTCAGGATTCATGCATGGAATCACGAACCCTGAGCTGATCAAGCGTTTGCACGACAAGATCCCAAAATTCGTAGACGAAATATGGAAGATAACCACAGCCTTCCTCATAGGAGAAGTGGCAGCTGGCAACCAGGAACGGAAGAAGACATTTCCGTCATGGAAGCAACAAGATGCCGGACACAGACAAAATTTCAAGAAAGGAGGCTTTAAGAATCAACAAAGGCTGGAAAAAAGGCAAGACAGATTTGGTCTCCTCACGAAAACACCAAAAGAGATCCTGGCTCTAGATAAAGGAAAGTTCAAACCTCCTCCTCCAATGACAACACCGATGGAAAAAAGGAATGCTAGCAAATTCTGTGAATTCCACGGAGAGGTAGGGCATACCACAGATGAGTGCATGCACCTGAAAAGGCAAATCGAGGAAATGCTTAAGGCAGGAAAGCTGTCGCATTTGATCAAAGAGTTGAAGCAAAACAATGGGAAAGACCAAGCAAAGGTGGAAAAGAAGGGAGAAGCCACAGGAAAGGACAAGCCACTAGCAATCCTGATGGTACAGGCGGGACAAAAGATAGCCAAACAAAGGATCACCCAAACATTCTCTCCGGAGATAATGACCTTGTTCCCACCCTTAGGGGAAGAAGATGGAACGGAAGGGCCCATGGTTATTGAAGCTGAGGTAGGAGGACACCTTGTCCACCGAAATGTACGTGGACGGGGGTGCCTCTTCAGAAATTTTGTATGAACATTGTTTCAACCAACTCCGCCCGGAAATAAGAAATCAAATGGTTCCCGCAACCACATACTTGGTCGGGTTTAGTGGAGAAATAATATGGCCGCTGGGGCAAGTATCGCTGCTTATAAAAATAGGCGACGAGGAACACTCAACTTCAGCATGGATGAACTTCATGGTTGTAAGATCGCATTCTCCGTACAACGGAATAATAGGAAGGCCATGTGTAAGGAGAATTAAAGAAATCCCTTCCACAACCCACAGAATGTTGAAGTTCCCAGTGACAGGCGGAACGGTCACACTGCGGAGTAGCAGGATCATACCGCTGGAGTGCGCAATGATCTCAGGGCCCAGAACGCAGTAGCCTGTGGTTGACCAGGGCACAGAATAAAAGATTCAAGTAGCAATTCATCTAGAATATCCTAAACAAACTATAGCAATAGGTTTCACCTTAACTGAAGAAGGCCAAAAGAAGCTGTGCGGTTTACTAAGGCAAAAACTGGATATCTTCGCTTGGAAACCAGCAGATATGACCAGGGTTCCACATCACATAGCGGAACACAGGTTGAACGTCCGTGAGGGATGTTTTCCCTTTAGATAAAAGAAAAGGGGGCAAGCATCCGAGAGAAACAAGGCAATATGTGAAGAGGTGGAAAAGCTAGTAAATGCCGGTATCATGAAAGAAGTCCACTATCACAGTTGGCTGTCAAACCCAGTAATGGTGAAAAAACATGACAACAGCTGGAGAATGTGTGTAGATTTCAAAGAATTGAATAAATCATGTCTAAAAGATGGCTATCCGCTATCGAAAATAGACTAGAAGGTGGAATCCCTCTACGGATATCCTTTCAAATGCTTTCTGGACGCATACAAGGGATACCATCAAATAAAAATAGCAAAGGAAGACGAGGAAAAGACAACGTTTATTACAAGCCAAGGAATATTATGCTACTCGAAAATGCCGTTTGGGTTGAAAAATGCCGGCGCAACCTATCAACGTCTGGTGGATAAAGCCTTTCAGAAGCAAATTGGTCAGAACTTGGAAGCCTATGTGGATGACTTAGTTATCAAAAGATTCACGGAACAAGAAGTAATCTGGGACATGGAAGAAACATTCAGAACCCTCAGAAATATAAACATGAAGTTAAACCCAAAAAATGCACCTTCAGGATGAAGGAAGGCGTATTTCTAGGTTACAAAGTGAACTCCGACGGATTAATGGTGTGTCCGGATAAAGTAGAAGTTGTCCTCAGTTTGCCATCTCTAAAGTGTTTGAAGGACGTGCAAAGACTAAACGGAAAATTAGCAAGTCTCAACAGGTTTCTATCTAAATCGGCCGAAAGGTCACTACCCTTCTTCAAAACTCTAAAAAGATGCACTAAGAAAAGTGACTTCCAATGGACCACGGAAGCAGAAATGGCTTTCCAGCAAATGAAAAAGTCGATAGAAGAATTGCCTATGATGGCCGCGCCACAAGAGAAAGAAGAATTAATCATCTACTTGGTAGCAGCAAAAGAGGCCATCAGTGCCGTCCTGATGACAAAGAGGGACGGGGAAGCAAATACCCATTTATTTCGTCAGCCGGGCACTGCGAGGTCCAGAAATCAATAACACTCCAATGGAAAAGCTAGTACTCGCTCTAGTAAGTGCTAGCAAGCGACTAAAAAGATACTTCCAGGCACATACAGTCGTTGTAATCATAGATCAGCCAATAAAGCAGATGCTATCAAACTTGGAGGTTACGGGAAGACTGCTCAAGTGGAGCTTTGAGCTAGAAGAACATGACATCCAGCATCGACCAAGAATATCAGTCAAGGGACAAATCCTAGCGGACTTTATAGTGGAACGTCTGGAGGACAACTTAGAAGATACACTCATGGAGGGCACGAAAGAACTCCCAGACCCATAGACACTGTTCACGAATGGATCCTCCTGTGCAGATGGCTCCATGGCAGGACTGATACTCACCAATCCAGAAGGGATGGAGTTCACCTATGCTCTAAGGTTCAGGTTTGATGCAACAAATAACGAAGCGGAATATGAAGCTTTGATCGCTGGATTAAAGATAGCGAAGCAAATGGGTATAGAAAACCTCCAGGCAAATGTTGACTCACGATTGGTGGCCAATCAAGTGAACGAAACATATGTTGCAAAAGAAACCGACATGATTCGATACTTGGAAAAGTTAAAAACGCTCACTAGCAGCTTCAAAGCGTTCTCAATAAAACAGGTTCCGAGAAATGAAAACAAGAAGGCAGATGCGTTAAGTAAGATAGCATCAACAAGTTTTGCACATTTGAGTAAGCAAGTGCTGGTGGAGGAACTGAAAGAGAAGTTCATAAGTGCAATGGAAGTTTTGGCAGTAGTAGAAGAGGAAGGAGATACGTGGATGACCCCTATTTTTAAATACCTCTCAGACGAAACACTTTCAGTGGAAGGGAAAAAAGCAAGAGCAGAGAAACGCAAGTCGTGGCGGTTCTCCATAATAAACGGGATACTCTACAAAAAATCTTTCCTCGGACCATGGCTACGCTGCGTAGGACCACTCCAGGCCAACTATGTTCTAAGAGAGATACATGAGGGATCTTGCAGCATGCACGCAGGCACACGATCCGTCGTGGCAAAGGCCTTGCGGATTGGTTATTACTGGCCAACCATGCACGAGGACGCAAGAAAGTTAATTCAAGCATGTCAAGACTGCCAAGTTCACAAGCCTGTCCCAAGGAACCCTCAACAAAAGTTAAGCCCAATCACATCTCTGTGGCCGTTCTACAAGTGGGGTATTGACATCGCCAGACCTTTTCCGGAAGGACCCAGAAAGGTTAAATTCTTGATAGTAGCTATCGACTACTTCACAAAGTGGATCGAAGCCAAGCCGGTTGCAACCATTACTGGAAGCCAGATCAAAAAATTCGTGTGGGATAACATTGTTTGTAGATTTGGACTCCCATGGGAAATCATCTCAGATAACTAAAAGCAGTTCCAAGACAATCAATTCAAGGATTGGTGCGAGAAACTATGCATCCGCCAACATTTCACTTCTGTTAAGCACCCGCAAACTAATGGCCTAGTGGAAAGGGCAACCGTAGTCTTGGGGAAGGAATAAAGGCTAGATTGGACGAAAGGAGCAAAAACTGGATGGAAGAATTTCCTCATGTCCTATGGGCACACCGCATAATGATAAAATCCAGCAACGGAGACACCCCGTTCTCGTTAACGTACGAAACGGAAGCTGTCATCCTGGCAGAGATCGGCATGCCTACACTAAGGACAAAGGAAGTAAACTTAAAAGAAAATAAAGAAGCTCTGGAAATCAACCTTGACCTACTGGAGGAACGAAGAGAGCAGGCAGCGATACGATAAGCAAAAAGCAAAGCAAAAATGGAAAGGTACTACAACTCTAAAGTCCGAAGTGTAAGTTTTAAACCAGGGGACCTAGTGTACCACAACAACAAGGAAAGCCGTGCGGAAGATACAGGAAAATTAGGTCCCAAGTGAGAAGGACCGTATGAGGTAACAGAAGCACTGGGAAAGGGCGCATACAAGTTAAGAGACTGGGACGGAAACCAGCTTCCACGGACCTGGAACGTCAACAACCTTAAGAAGTGTTACGTACACAAAATGTAAGCAATCCACCCAAGCGGACTCCGCAGTGGGGGTAATGCATTCCAATCTATCTCAATCATGCATTGTAATGTTTTCCTTTGAAACTTTAATAAAAAAAGTAAAGCCTAGCTAACTTCACAACTTTTATTTTAAATTCCTGTTATTTACTTTATGAAATTATTATATTTGTGATTAAGACGCGCACGCAAAAGGGCACGGCCTAATTAATGTTGTTCCGTATAACAAAAGGATGAGTAACCTGACAATTCACTCAAGTATGTAAGAGGCATTGCAAGCCCAATACTAAAAGTGTTCCATGAACGCTTCACTAAGTCTATCATCACAAGTGCACAACAGTGATATTAAAAGATAGCAATAAAGGGAGAATAACCCATAAATATTCAAGTAAGATTACATGTCACTATAATATTATAACAAAAACTTTAGCTAAGGAGTTAAAGTATCCAAATTGTACAAGTACATTTCACCGCACTCAAAAAGGTCACACATGACCGCGGTACATAACGGACACAAACTGTTAGGAATTTGTAAACATACAAAACAGCCGTAACAAAAAGACCACACGCGGTCATAGCAAATTACCCTAGAAAAACAACTTGAGTGAAAAGAAGGATCATTATGGAACATTCAACTCCGCGTCATCAATGCTAGGAAAGGGGTTGGCATCCGCACCCGTGCATGTTTGCCCATCCACATCAGTACCCTCTTGGCCATCCGTATGCACAACTTCATAATCATCTGTTGATATAGGCGGAATGGTGCTGATTGAAGCGAAAGTCACAGATAAAGCAGTGGTTGTACCAGGAGTAGTAACAAAAGTGCCTGCGGTACCTTCCAAAGCAACAATGGATAAAGGCTCGGCTAGCGAAACAAAAACATCACGGAGAGCTGATCTATTATTAGCAATATTTTCCTTGATCCTTCGGACTCGGTTATGAGAAACATCCAGAGAAAACGATAGGGAAGTAGCACCAACAACAGTTTGGTCCGGGGAATGATGTATGGGAACCATCAGCTGATCAACGTGAGGCTGTGACTCAGCCAAATTCAATCTCTCGACAAGACTATCTTCCAAACGGATAAGGTTCATAATAGTATCAATGCTAGCATCTTTATTTGATTTCAACTCTAAGATTAAAGAAAAGTTAACACTTTGAAGATGCTGCAAAGCAAAAAGATAATCAGCCTCCGCGGATGGATTATATGCAGCAACATCGGTCAAAACTCTACCCGCTGCGCCGTGGGTGATTCCGGCAGATAATCCTTCCTGTATACCCTTCTCAACGGCCTTACCAATCGCCGCTCCAAGAGAGGAAAGATATTCAGTAGAGTTCAAGCATTTGGCGATAGCAAGCTCTAAGCCATGAGTAAGAAGCCATCGACGCCCAAAGATGGTAGTCAGAAGATGCGGGTAAAACCTCTCCTCCAAGTGAAGGATAAGTTCAACAAGATCGGTATCCAGCTTATTAAAATTTTCATTCATCTCCCTTATCCGGTCATCCTGGAACTTCTCAAGTTGACCCACGAAGTTGTCATGTGTCGTGACTTTGTCCTGAAGTACAGTAGAGGAAGTTTCCAGCTTATGCACCTAAAATCGAGCGGAAACATAAGAAAATGGCAGAATATAAACAAAAAAAAGAGAGAGGAACTTAAGTATAAATATGTGTACCTGGTCAGTAAGATTATCATTATGAAACTTAACGAAAGTGACCATGGCATCCAAATCAGCAACCTCTTGTTCCCTAACCTTAATGGTAGCCGCAAGGTCTGCCACTTTAATATCAAGCTCACCCTTCTCCCTCTCCAAAACAATATTACGATATGCCAAAGTCTGAACCTCAGCACGAAGATGAATAGCTTCCGTAGCTTCCGCCTCCTTCACCAACAACTGAGCCTTGAGATTCGCAACCTCTTCATCCCTGGTTTTCAGCAATAAGTTTTTCTCCTCTACAACGGCACTCAATCTTCTTTTTTCCCTGATATTAAACTCATCACGCATTCTCACTTCAGCGCTAAGAGACATTTGGCGAGCGGCCCCTACATTAAATTCCGTGAAAAGTTGGTCGTGCTCCATCCCACGGATAGAAGCAAAAAACCTAGGAGGAGCAAACTCATCTACCATCTCGCGACAAGTACGGCCATCATCTAAACGAGAACCATTGGTGACACTCCATTGGGGTACGTACACTTTCTGAATATCTGTGTCAGGACTAACAACAGTACGAATACCACCAACAATGAAGTCACTACCAGTAAGGCCAGAGAAGCCACCCACGATATGATCAGCCCCAGAAGAAGAACCATCACCAAAAACAGAAGACTCAACAAGTTTTTCTTTAGAAGTTGTAGTAGGGTCAACAGTGGAAGTAACACTAGTTGTCATTGTCATTAGCGGAACGGAAGGCCTGATAAAAGAGTCAGCTTCAGCTTCCGCAATATTAGCACCAGAATGATGGGAAGAATCTAAGGAAATTACGAACCTTTGCGGAGCTCCAACAGTACGGAGGTTAGCCCCAGCTAAAGAATTAGTGTGATCCTCTTCCTCACGCTCCAGCGTGACAGACACGGAAGAAGTCACAAACGGTAAAGTCGGAATAGGCTCACCTCTAACCACAACATTTTGAACAGCCCCAACGAGCAACTGTTGAACCACAGACTTGGACTTACCACCTACGGATGCCCCACTCAGAGTTTCGTGATCCTCCCTTAGTTTTTTAGGAGGATGAGAAGATCCGCCAGCATAAAAAACAATGGTTTTTCTCTTCTTTGGACGCCTTGGCTCACATCCTCAACAGCAGTAGTAACGACTGTAACAACCGACTGAATGACAATATCTTGCTCATCACGACCACCACCTGCGGAATCTCCTTGTTCTGCTTGAGTTCCACTTCCACCTTCATCAAAAAGCCTGTCAACACTGGCATCAAGTTCACTTTCTGCACGGGCAGGTGCAACCGGAAGCAAAAGAACGGTATGGCCAACAGTGGTATCTAACAGTTTTGGTTCGCCTTCACCACGTTGCCTCTCACCAATCCTAACCTTTGTGGGGTCGGCAGTACGAATGAATGAAAGCAAATCCATTTCTACAAAAATGTAGACAATTAGAAAATATGATCAAAAAGTATAGCACAAACGAAAAATAATAATAAACACCCACCCTCATCATCGTCACGAAGAAATTAAGGATAAGTATTTTCATCCAAGGTATAATAGCGGCTGATTCCCACTAGACAAAGAAATGGTTCCGGATATTTATGAAAGGGAGCTGGATGTGCAACAAGGGTAGCGTAATGTTCCGCATTAAATTCGGAAGATGTAGGGAAAGCATTTTTTGGCACACTTTTGCTAGTATTCCATGGAAAAGAGGCTGGACAAGCAAAAGCGTCAACCCAAAAGAAACGATCGTTCCAGTTTTTCAACGAATCTAAGGGTTTGGTGTAACAAACGGCATTATTCCTTGGACGTTTACTAAACGACATCCACCCCTTATTTTTAGAATTCACATAAAGACAACGAAACAACCCAACCGTTGGCTCAAAGCCATGAGCACGACAAAGAACCTCAAAATGAGATACTTTGGTGGCACCGATAACGGATAGCTGGGATATATGAATGCGATAGTATATGAGCACGTCAACAAAAAAAGTGGAAAGCGGTAATCGAAAATTAGCATACTCAAAGAGTCTAGTATATACACTTATCTTGCCAGTGGGCATTTCATGAATCGTTTGATCAAGGTTAGGTAACTGTAGATGAACCTCATCAGGAATATGGTACGTTTCACAAAAAATTTGCAGAGCCTTTTCAGTAAGAGCAGATTTTATATCTGTAATACTGCCCATGATAAAAGGAAAACAAAGATTGGAGCCTAACCTGATAGTCCAAAAGTTCTTCAAAGTAGGGCACAAAGGATACAGATTGGAAAAAGCTTCAAGAATTTTTTAACAATGGCGATTTTAGTTGGAGAAGATGGAAAAGGAAACAGTCAAAACCACACTGAGTATTTATACTCTCGGTGTAGTAAATACAACGTTTCTTCAGATACACCCACGTGGCTATGACCTCCGAGCCAACGGTCAAGATTGAAAGTAAAAAATAAATGATGACAGTTAAGCACTTGGACTAACCAGTAAAATCAGTTAGAATATGAAAGACCACAAATGAACCATGTCAGCCACGCCTCACCTCACCTACCAATAAAAAGAAACGTTGCGGAAATATAAGCGACCACGGAAGACGAAAAAGGCACGAAGGATACCGGAACCTGAGTCTAGCAATTTACCTACCGAACCGTCAACAATATCGTACGCAAATAGGCATACTTGACTGGGGGGACTTGCTGACGTATAATAAGGTATACCAAGGCCATGGTGCTTGAACCGTTTTTATCATAATGGGGTCCCAGGCTCAAAACAAGCAAGTAATAGCACAAAAAAGCATAACGGCCAGAACTTAGCCCCCAATTCCATTTTGGCGCGGCTCACGAAAAGATGCAAGCGGACGTGACAAAACATCCGTAGTCCAAAGGGCGTCCCACGGAAGGGGATTTAGCTTTCCTGCGAGTCACGGATTACAAGCGGATCCCTTATCAACAAGGGTCCAATTCGGCCCTCAATAACAGAAATGAGCGAAAAACTAGGAAAACCTAATATTTGGCTCACCTATAAATAGGGGTATTCTGACACCCCACAAGGTACGTTTTTCTAATCACATTTTACACACATACACTCTGACATTCTCTGACGAAACATGAATAGTCACTCTCACGCCGGAGTCTAATCGTGAGGTTCGTCCCCACGGTAAGACTAACGGTTTACTTCTATTTGTACAGGAAATTATCTAAATCACTTGATTTAGTACAAGATCTAATCCATTTACATCTAGTTGGCCCAGCCCAACAAGCGATCCAGATCCAGTTCAAACCCGTAACACAAATTGTACTAACAGCTATAAAGATATAAGTAGTTACCAAATAAGCTATATTGCATCGTCGGTTATCCACTTCAAGGCCTTGGGTGACCACGTTGAGTCGTTGACTAGTTATTACAGTGTCGTGCACTAAATTGCATTAACAACCTAGTGTGTCACCTGCATGGTTCTAAAAGGCTCGCAAAGGCGTGAGGCGTGACCTTCACGCCATGCAATAGACTAAGGCTTGGGCTTAAGGCTTGACATGAGATGAGGAGTGAAAAAACGTGATAAGACGCGATAAAACGTGATGCGTGGAGGCTTTTTTGAATTCAATTTCGATAAAAATCGTACTTTTATTTAGAAATAAAAAAGATTACATGCAAATATAGTTTCTTGATTTTATTCTTATGTATGACACTTTTTGTAAACTCAATATATTTGTAATATGATATAAATACATAAATTTATAAATATTTTCATATTTTGTGTCGCTTTAAGTCACGCCTTAAAAACGCCATGACTCGCTATGGCTCGTAAAGGCGTGAGGCTTGGC
This sequence comes from Tanacetum coccineum, assembly GCA_026074375.1. Taxonomy (NCBI): domain Eukaryota; kingdom Viridiplantae; phylum Streptophyta; class Magnoliopsida; order Asterales; family Asteraceae; genus Tanacetum; species Tanacetum coccineum. Next base: position 12,915 of record BQNB010100101.1, on the reverse strand, counting down.
CATGCCGCCATGCCACGCCTCACGCTATTTATAACATTGGTCACCTGTATGCCTGACGTGATTTTTATTACTATGTGGTGGTTTTTGCTATGTTTGATAAGATTGTTGATACACTAATCTAATTGTTTAAACATGCATAGTAAATCATTTTAATCCTCTTCATCTATAGAATGCATACTCTTCCTTTACAACACTTTGTTCATTTCTTGATTAAGTTTCTTCGAATTTTCATCTCTAATTGCGAGACAAATGCTACATAATATATCCCGAGTAATGATAAATAAACCTACCAACTACACTTACAAGTATGTCTACTTCATTAACAATTTAACAAGTGTAATACACTCATTTCTCTCTCATCATATCAACCAATCAATTCATTACTTTCACCAATCACATTTGTAAGTCTATTTTTAAATTTATCAATTAGGCATACAAATCATTTTTCATATATCCCTTCACTGTGTATGTGCCATAAAACAATTGTATCAAGCTATCAACTAAGTGGTCTTACGATAAACCTTTAGTCGAAAACCTTGACTTGATCACGAAGTTAACACCTTGGTCTTCCGATAAACTACTTGATCGAGTAAAACCATCCATTTTTTAAACTAGTTTTCAATAGTCTACCTTATGGAATTTTTCGTTCTGGAAATAGATTGGGTAATCATCATGATGCTTATATACAGGGATTTTCGTTCTTTTTGCCTTTTTCGAATGGAGGTTGGTTTTGCACCAGCAAGTTGTTTCGTCTTCTTTTCTTAGAGAAGGCATCATTAATTGTCTTCTTAAACTAAGTACTAACCATTCTTGAATAAAAATTAGTATGTACAGGGGCGGAGCTAGGGGGTTCCCGGTGCACAGGAACCCAATAGAATTTTGTCGCGTTGTGTATATATTTGCTAAAAATCTTGATTTCTTCAAAATGAACCCGGTTTCAAAATTATGTGTTACATAAATACTTGTTTTATTCAGTTAGTTAAATGTGTTAAAAAATTAGTTTTAATGAAATCGTACATTTTAGCCCTTTTTTTTAATGAAATCGTACATTTTAGTCATTTTTTTTAATAAAATCGTACATTTTAGTCCTTTTTTTTTTCTTTTATACTCGTACTAAAAATTTTGTGCACCTGATGACTTAATGCTCTGGGTCCGCCCCTGAGTATGTAGTTGTAGAAAGATACAGATAGTTGCATAACATTGTCATATATAATGTATAAAACGTAGAGACAATGCAATTGTTACAGCAAATACAAATCTTAAGTAGATATATTACACAAAAGCAAAAGAGCACAAATTTGTTATAGAGATAGAAAAAAGTAAAAGTTACATTTGAACTAGTTACGGCAAATACGGGCAGTTGGCATAGTAACACAGACAGGTCCATATTTCTTTTTAGCAGCTGCAGTCCCTCGCTTGGGCTCCTCGTCCTCTGCTGCCATTGCAATTTTGGCAACAGAGGCTGCAGCTGCTGCAGCGACTGCAAACATCATCACCCGCCTCCCACTCTCTTCCTTCTTTTCAACTTTTGTCGCATTGGCCATCACAACCAACCCACGACGGCTAGTGGTCGTCGTTGAGAGTTGCTTGGTGGGTGCCAATGCGCCAAAGAATGCGGATGTCATTGTCATGGATGCCATTTTGTAGCTTTATTAGTAGTTGATAAGAAAATTGGTCACATTTTTAGAACCCATTACTAGTACTTGTACTTTATGATTCATTGCTCAAACATGTCTCATCTATTTTCTTATCCAAAATGTAAGGTTATCTCAAATGGGTGTCTGCCACGTGTTACTTGTTATCCATTCACCAAAAATATTGATGAATTCACCAAAACTGACTAATCATGTTGTCCATGACAATGAAAGAATAACTTTTTTTTTCTGGGTAACCATGGTCAATTTTGCTTCTATATAAATGTAGATTTGTCTGTGAAATGCTAAAATCATTTTGACGATATCAGTTCTATTTTTCTTATTTGATTTATATCGAATTAACTTTCAAAACAACTATCGAAACAATTATTTTCTTAGCGGCGAACAAGTAATTCTATCATAACTTTACCATCACTTTGTGATTATAGTCGAGTGATGATGGTGTGAAACATAATTACTAATTTGTTTCCTCATTAATATGCAATACCCTATAGTTTAAACAAAATTAAACAAGCATTAACAATACATAATTAAGGACCAAATAATCTTTAAGGATAATTAACCTCCAGTATGTCATAAGAATCTGGATTTAGTCTCATCTATAGCTGGTTTATATATATATATATATATATATATATATATATATATATATATATATATATATATATATATATATAAATAAATCTATGTTGGTCTTTAATTGATTTTTCTTTCACAAATTAATTTAGCTAAGTCAATGCCGCTTCTAGGTTTTTGGAGGCCCTATGCGAAATTACAAAAATGCGGCCCCCAAGAAAAAGTTCAACAATTTTGTAAACGGAATAACAAATACAATTCGAGCTTATTATGTATACAGAGTCATTCTCCTAGCAATTTTCGATGCAAATCCTACAATAAATATTTGTAGTCTATTCACTTCAACATGTCTTGCTCAATTGATATCATTTCTAGTATATTAAGCCTTTCTTACGACATTGTAGAATGCAAGTAAGTTTCTATCGATTTCAATTTAGAAAAGCTTCAGCTGAAGCAACGGTGAACTAGAAAGTAAGTTTTTATACACAATACTTGTGTTAGGAAAGCAATCTAAATGTTTAATAGATTGTATCAACATGTCCTATTTTTTCTTTAGGCATCGAGTGAACTAGAAAATTTAACTCCACATATAAGTCAATTTCATCGATATCATATACCTCATCGTGTTTTAGTGCAGGCTGAAGACGTAGGCCCCAAGATTTTAAATCATTATCTTCTAATTACCGCAATTTTTCAGAAGCAGACAAAAAAGCCAAAAGTTTTTTGGTACTCTTGATATTGCTCAAACCTACTATTAAGTGAAAAAATTGATTGATCAACAACACATAAGAAATAGTTTTATTTCCTCAAGAGATTGAGGAACGCTAGACGACGCATCATTTTGATTCTAATCAAAATACCTCTTACTTATAATTTCAGGTCTCCGAACAAAGAATTGATCTATATTTATTTCTATAACTATTTCTCTAGCATCCTCTGATGCCTTAGAACATACAGTTTCTTTAGTTTTAAAGAAAGACGTTAAATTTTGTATTTTTTTCATTTCATCATCAATTACCATATTTTTTTTATTACAACTATTTAAAATCACATTGACTACTGATAATATATCATACCAAATGACTATTGCAACAAGAAACTCATATTTATCAAGATCATTTTCTGTTAATGATTAAGATGTACTTTTAATTAAAGAATCATTGTCAGTTTCAGACACTTGAAGTAAAGTTTCACGTATATTCGAGAGTTGAAATCGTATGGCTTTAACACTTTCAACAAGACTCCCCCAACGAGTAGCTGATAAAGATTTAACAGTTAGCCCTTTTGCATTCGCTTTCAAATAGCCGTCTGTTAGTGAATTGTCAAAGATATTATACATTTTTTGTATGGTACTAGAAAAATTCTTAGCTTTAAGACATGTTTTGATCATGTCACATAATGCTAACATTAATTATCACACATATATTGATGTATACATATAGATAGGTTACGTATAAAATTTGAGGCCCCTATAATTGGGAGGCCCTATGCAACAGCACACCTCGCACACCCTCCTATACGGCTCTGATAGTAGTCCAAAGAAAATCGACGTTTGTGTTACTTCTGATCAACCTGGATATAGTAGCACATATATATATATATATATATAAAGAGTTGATCAGTTAGAAAAACCCTCTTCTTTAGTGACAGAGGCGAGGGTTCGATCCTCACCCCTCGCAAAAAGGCCAGAAGAGGACCTCTCTACCTTTGGGTAAGGGTAAAGGCGGTCTACATTTCACCTCCTCCATACCTCGTGAAAGACGGGATTAGATAGGGTTGATTTTTATTTATATAAAGCTACCATTCATTAATTAATAAGTACTACAGACAATATAGAAGTTAGGGTGTTACAATTTCTTGTTTAAAACATCAAGCTTTGAATCCATCCACTCATAATAATAAAATCCATTCAAGCTTCGATTCCAGATGTTAATAACTACTGATGTTTATTATTCATGACATTCTGGGAGAATGATTTCACATGTTTGATGAGGCCCCAATAAAGTTCTTCTCCATTAAGCTGTCCACGGTTTCCTTGAGGCTCTGTTCAAGTGGAATGTGGTCGATACCCAAGCTCTTTGCCTTTGCCTTGGACACTTGGTATGTCGGAACAGAAGGCTTGTCATCTGCACACCTGCACACCAAACAACCCAATTTTCACTCTACACGATTTTCTTTTGGGCTCATATCATATACATAAAAAATCAGCTAATTACCCATTACACCCAAACCTTTTGTCAAACAATTACCCAACATGCCAAAATTTACCCATTTTGCTACCTCTAGTTAGAACAATCGATTCCTTCTATCTTATACAAATTTCAACATTTGACATAACACTTGTAAACTATACAAGCCAATAACAAGTAGTCGAACATATGCTCATGTTAAAAGAAGTTTAGCAAATGATAATTTCCTTTCCTTTTCTCCTGAAACATTTTTTTTTCTCAACCACTGTACTAGACCTCATTTAATAAATCAAGAGGATTGCTTCATTTACAAGAGACATAATAACCAGGTCCTCAATCACGAGGATTGCTTAAAATGATGCTTTCATTTTGTAAATTTGCTCAATACCAGTTTCCACTTCAAAACTTGATCCAAACTTCTACATTCACCAGTAGACAAACTTATTGTAAATGGCCATGTAAGTGCAATGATTTGGCATGATAAGACTATTCTATGCCGCTTCCCTTTATACTAGATTATACTAACTTTTTATCTTGCCCATCTGACTGATTATAGAGAAAACTTAACCTCAACCAGCCTATTCAAAAGAAAATGGGTTGAAATACCCACCTTTGCACTATGTTTACGTTACTACTCTATGAGTACGTAACATGCTACTTAAAGCTTAAAGGATGGAGGAGAGAAGCTTACTTGTCTGGAAGTTTAGATGAAGGATAATGCTTGCGTAATATCCCAATTATTTCTGAAAAATGTGCAACTTTTTCCACCAAAACATATCTCCCACTTGCTGAAGAAATTTCATAAGCTTGGATATGTGCATTTGCAACGTCCTTAACATTAACCCACCCAAAGCTAGCATTTGGATATGTTTGTGCCCCTGCATCACATCACCTTGTGAAGTCAATAATATGATAATGCACTCTCGTACTTGGTATGCAAAGCTCACATATTGCAAAGCAAAAATAATAGAGTATACCACATACGATCATAAAAAATAGAACTCAAATATAGAATTATAGCATGTCAAGTACAATGATGTTCACATACAGAATTTACGTATGTTACAAAAAGAGGCAAAAGCCGCAAAACCATAGTGATAAATTTTTAAACAAAGAAGAAAAATGAATAAATTATGGAAAATATTTTTAACACACAGCGACCTACGTTGAAACTAGAAGTTTCAAGAGAACTGTCATCACGGCATGATTGTAAGCCCTTTTAGTAATGGTTTGGATTACTTATCAGGGTCTAAAAAGTAAAAGTAATCAAGACCTGAGGTTAGGAAAATACTTAATCTATTAGAAATACTTAATCTATTCATTGAGAATTTGTCGAACAGTCAAATTTACCAGAAGTTCCCTCCTTAGAAATTACCAATTGCAAAATGGTATTCATAATCGATACTTATTGTCGACTCACATATTTGGGGGCGGAAAATGGGAGGGTTGAGTTATCACTGATAATAAGTTTAGATCAAAATGAGTACTTTTTATTACGGGTTGGTCTGACATGCATACCCTTATTTTTTACTTTAGAAAGTTAATTAAATAAATAACCAGTTGAATAAGGTTACAAAACTATATTGTTAGGATAACAATCTGAACTTCTATTAAGAAAGTGATTTTCAAAGCTTTATGAATTTAAATACAACTTTTCAGATAGCTCCCAACCCGTTTGAAGCCCCATTTGACCCGTCTCCTTTTTAGTTAAATGTTTTAGCTTAACATACTAGACCTGTAACAGATACTCCGTATAACAGAAATCAACCTGTTTGTTTATAAATGGATCCAAATTGGTACCATTACAAAGTCTATAATTGCAGATCAAAATGAATCATACGCACCAAACAGGTTCGCAATAGCTTCAGCACTAGTGTTAAGTGTTGGCTGTAATAAAGGACCGATCACCATTGCTGGGTTTATGGTGACTATCTGTAATCCTTTTTCTTTTGCAAATTTCCACGCAGCCTCCTCAGCCAAAGTTTTGGACAGCACGTACCACATCTTGTCATATGAACATGAGAAAAAACATATCATATATTAAGGCCAGGCAATAAGAACAGATATCCTGTAGATAGAAACTCAAGAAAAGAAATAGGTGTTTAACTTATATTGCAAGCATACAGTTACTGGCTAGTCACTTTTTATATGATTTAGTATTTGAGTATATTCAGGTGTTACCAAAAAGTACTGCAGTATTTGTGTCAACAAGGTATAAGCATTGCTAGATCCTATTATTCCCAATCATATTACACCCAAGCAAACTCCAAACAGGGGAACTAATTCTGATACAATAACAAATAATCATTTTTTCCTACACTGCTCAGGTAATTGTGATAGCTTAAGTCAAGTTCAGACTTTTATGCACACCTGGTTTTCCTTGCAAACATCTGGATCTGAATACCAAGTCTCATCAACTACAACTTCAGGAGTCCTAGGCCTGCCATTGTAAGCGACTGCTGCAACAGAGGATGTCACCACCACCCTTTTAACTGTTGATGCCTTTGAACATGAACCAAGCACATTTAGTGTTCCTTTCAATGCAGGATCAATCAATTCTGCCTGAAACCAAGAGCAAGGTATATGGGAATAAATTAAAAAAGATATTATAGCCGAATAGAAATTGAGGAATCATATTCCTTGAGGATTGTTTACACAAGTTTGCAACTTGCATGCATGTCATCAAGCGTAAGCGGTAAGCCAAACAGGACAAGCGTATCAGACTCATATTTAACTCAAGTTTTACATGCATAGTGTTCAGCTCCTAAAACTCAACAGATGGGATTCAAACATTCTGCAGTGAATTTAACTGCTCTACTACTTGTTATTTCTACAAAGCGATAGTCAAAACTACCAACCAGAAAGCAATATATATGATTGCAGCATATATACCTAAAACATTAAACTTGTAAAAGCATTAATGTCAATCAAACATTAGTTAGCCACTGATACTCAATGGAAGACTACAAAACTTTAAAATTATGACACTGTATAGCAGCAAATAGAAGACTATAAGTTTACTTTTGAAAAATGCACAACCATAATTAAATCAACCACAATCCTATAAGAAGATTATCAGAAGGAGAAGACAAAGAGGCATATCACAAATAACAAAAGGAAGAGGCATATCCACGGTAGAGCAAAGGCCCACATTCGGCTGCACAATTATTTTTTTCTCCCATTTATATAGTATATTGAAAAGATGCCTAACAGACGCATGTTTCATCACAACTAAATGCGGCGAAGAACCTTTTTTATTCACTAAAAATTGACCATAAAGTAACTTGTCCTCGACTCACTGAATCCTGCATTTCAAGCTTTTGTCAAGGTGACATGCACCTGAATAAAGTTACTGAGCATGCACCAAAGTTCAAAGTTTTATTTAACAAACTCACCATGAGATTTGTCATTCCCCCATTAAGATTAGTTTTAGTACAGAAGTAACATTTTGGTATTTTTAAATCTGAACTCATGATATGCCTCAGATCTATATGTCAGGAATTCTCACTCTAGTCTGTGACAATAAGCAAGCAAGATCTAAAAAAAGCAGTAGAGTACTAACTGGTAGACAAGTATTGGAAAAACAAACCTGCGGATCAGTGACTTTATGGTAAAAGGGAGAAGCTGTATGGAAAACACCTTCACAGCCTTCAACTGCAGCGTCAAAGGAGCCTTCTTCAAGTAGGTTAGCCTTGAATAAATGTAACCTTTCCTTAGCTCCATCAAGTTTGAGCAAGTGGTCGGTTTTTTTAGAGTCGTCTGAAAAGAAGTTAGCGTTAAGATAATTAAACAAAGAAAGATGCTGTACGTTAATTTACCAGATGTTATGATCAACCACTCATGACAATCATGATTTTGAAAGTAAAACGCAACAGTCCAAAACACATAAATAGAGATTAAAAAACACTAGGTAGTAATATAACTTTTTTGACTGTCACGCGGCTATATGATTATTAAAGTGTTCCGACATAGAACTTGAAAGGGTTAATACATAGAAGAGTACGGAAACAGCGGCAGGAAGGTGCAGCCGCACAGGGCTCATAGTTTATATTTTGGGCCTCAAAGTGTTACAACCATATAGAAAAACGTCATTGTACCATGTCAAATATACTTGAAAGTTTTATTCAAAGTTTACACAGCAATCTCAAAGAAAGAAAAAAAAAAGCTGAAGTTGTATTAAAAATCCACAAAACATTACATCTTTTAAGTAACAAATTTTCACCAAAACTCAAAAACAGCCATGCTGGAAGGTTAGGCCTAGAGCCAAAAAAAGGTTAACTTTCCCCTGGGTAAGGTTGTGTAGTTTTTTCAGTAAAGTAAATATTTTCAGCCCGATTTTGGGCGGAAACACTTTACTATAAAAATCAACCAATTCACACTTGTTTTTGAGTTCTTTTCCTCCTTGAGTAGTAGTAAACTTGTTCAATTTCTTTCCTTTTCTTCCTTAAGTGATACTCGAGAACAAGTGTAATTTGTTAACTTAATTTATTGGTAACTGAACCATACAGCTAGCTAGTTGAATCAGAATTGAAACAAGTGACCGTGAGTGTATAATATTAACAGCTGCTGCTTTAGTTAGTGTTTGTGTTGAACAAAATGAATAATTAATAAAAGAGGAGTAGAGAGAGGACTGACTGGGATCGCGAACAGAAGCTTTGACAGTGTAACCGCGTTGGAGTAAGAATTTGACGAGCCATGAAGCGATGTATCCTGATCCACCTGTTACACATACAGTCTTACCACCCATTTTCCTTTCCTCCGCAACTACTACACTAGTACTAGTAGTAGTATTTAATGTGTGTTTTTTAGCATTTGATTCATATAAAAGTCTTTTACATTTGGCCTGGCCGGCTCAATCATGGTAACTTTGGTGGTCCCACCCACTATTTTCATTCAAACACGTCTTTCTTTCTTTTCTTCATTTTCCTTTCTAATATAATTAGACAAACTCTTAAAATTTGACGATTTATAAAAACAAATAATTATACATGTGAAACCCTTCATCATCTGTTCAACACGTAACCACATTTCCTGAGCAGTGTCACAGCTATCTACAACAGCATAGATATCTTCTGGAAAACCGAAGACCCATGAGAATAGTCTGAATTGTTTGATCATCAGCTTCCATTTGCTTAACTTCTTTCTCTGTGAGTTCATCATCTGTCTGCTCATAAGTAGATTCAGCTACATGAGGTACACTGTTAGGATCATCAGGTTTAACGATCATTCGTCTTACATATGGACCATTCTTGATTGAATTCACAAGCAATTTTTTATTTGGTTTACTCTTTGCATAACGAAGAAGACGAGAAGACCATGGAACATAGTTGTCTTTGTTAAGCATAGGAGGACGGTTTTCGAAACCAGCAGCATAAATGTCTTGTTGAGTCGACATTGAAAATGTGATGTGAAATGATATGCTAGAATCATTTTAGTGATTAGTGATTATGAGTTGTTCTTGATTGTGTTTAAAGAGCTTGAATCCCAAAGAAGAAATTGAAAACAAGAATCATACACTTAAACCGAGAAAATAAAATTTTATTTCACAAGATTTTACAAAGTTCTGAAACCTTAGTGCATATTTCGCAGGAATATGAATCTTGACATGTTTCACGGGATTGTGAGTTAACTTGTTTCGCGTCTTAACTTGTTTCGTATGATTAGTCACAAAACATATTTCACACAGTTAATACAAATTGGACAGAGTTTTGTTTCATAGAAATGACGTATTTCGCACAAAAAACTGTTAGCATAAATCGCACGAATACTTATTTCGAAGAATACTTATTTCGCACAACCTGTAAAACATAAATTGCACACTACATATTTCGCAGAATAGATGTTTCGCACAACTTGGAAAACATAAATCGCAGGATTCAAAATGTACTTATTTCGCACGATTCAAAACTTCTAAACCCAAAATTTAGCGACTCAAATAAGCTGTTTGATACCAAGATAAGCTACATATAGACACGAAAGTAAGCAAAGTACTAATGGTTTATCAAAAACAACAACTTATTAGTGAAAATAAGCAAAAATCATGCGGTTTGAAGGCAAAAAATAAGTCGAATAAAATAAGCTCAAATAAGTTGTGTATAAGCAACCACGAATCACCAACCACTCCTTGGCTCTTGATACCACATGATAATTTATATCACTTCCATCAAATACACGAAATACATAAAATCTAGAGAGAGAGATGATGTCTTAGAGAGAGAAAGAAATGTGTAAAAAATAAAGAAAATGGTGGATTACACACACATAAATGTAACCAACACCCTCCTAACATGCTAGGAGGGTGGTATTTATACCCTAGAGAGGGTTGGACTAACTTTGGCTTTCTTCGGCCGAAAATAAGAAAACAATTAGGCTTTAGCCCGACACTTAGGCCCAATTAGCTTAGATTAATTCCCGTAAACTAACATTTTTCTATACAAGGCTCGGGAATAAATAATGACCATCACTTTACTATAAACGAGGCTAACAACATCCTTATAAAATCCACTCTCTAAATCTGATGGCCTTTCACATCCCCTCCTAAAATCATCTTCACTAAGTATTACCCTGGTTGACAACAAGTCATGTCTTCTATTAGTCAAGTCGTCCATTTCTGGATCTCTATATTGTGTTTTAAAAGCGACTTCCTTAATCCCATTAGTGAATGTAATTAACCCATTTTTCCTATCTAAAGTTAGCCTAGAGATCTCAACAAACGGTCGGCCAAAAACTACTAATGATAGGTTAGGGTCAATGTTTGCTCCAACACTTTCTAAAATAGTGATATCCATGACATGACTCATATTCCCAACGTAAACATGCATATCCTTTCCAATTTCAACGAAATTTTCCCCTTTGTGTTCATATACTTGATTCCTAATGATGTTATAACAGACCAAATACATAACATTCATGGGAGAATCTATATCTATGTATGCATTGGCTATGAACTTACGCCCTATCATGCATGGAATCTTTAGGTTACTAGGGTCTCCTTTTTTAATCCTAAAATCGAATTTCAATGAACAATTTGGCATTTTTTTCTATCAAGGATTCATAGACTGGATCATCGTGCGTATCGACTAAGTCAAGGGGTCCTTCATACTCTATCTATTCCCTTTCTTCAAGTTTATCATTGCTAATTTTACTGTTGACTTCATGGTCACTCGATTCTCATTCGTCAAATTTTATCATATAAGTCTTTGATTCTTTTCCTAACGCTTTATCATTACCCTTATATAAGTTGTAATTATTACTATTGATCTCGTTAAGCTCTAAGGGTTCAGTTTCTTTATGTTCATCCTCTTTTCTTATTATTGAAATGGTGTTAACGAAATGAACGTGTTTTGGAGATGATGAATTCCTACTTTCTTCTCCTAGAGATGATTGTGCTTGATATTTTAGAGAGAGAAGCTTTGATAGACTCTTTATGATTCCTTTATTTGGGAGTGCCCCATCCTCTTGGTGATTATGGGAAACGACGTTAGCGTGAACCATGTAATTTTTATTAATGTCAGGAGTAGGTGCATTGTTAAGTTTTTCTGAAACAACCTCCACAATGTGTTGATTTTATTGATTACTTCATCTTGTTGTTGCTTGAGTTGAGCCCTAAGGCTTGACAATCTATTTTTTGATGAGAATCAAAATCTGTTGATCCCAACTTAAGATCGATTCCTTAGCTTGTAAAGGTTAAGTTACTTTGGATAAATCCAAAACAACTATGGTAGAAACTTTGTGAATACTAAAGAGTATGCGAAATCTACTCTTTAATACTTAGAAGAATATTAATGAAACAGTAAACTGTATGAACAATGATATTACTGAAAATCTTCAATATTATTATTATCAATAATATGAGTACTCTGTGTAGTACTAGGGTTTACAACCTTGAAGCTATATATCAAAAAATGTATATATAACACCATAACCTAGGATCTCCTTTTATACACTAAGGAGTCTTTTACAAGATAACTACAAATCTTCTATAATTCTAATCTTATACGTATCTTTCTAACTTTATAAGATATACATTGAATAAGTCAATACAAATCACTTGACTCGTCTTTATCTCTTTAGCAGTCTTAATCTTCATTCAGCAGCCTTAAGTCCTTCAGCAGTCTTAAGTTAGTACTGGCAGTACTAACTTACTCTAGCAGTACTAACTGGTTAGTACTGGTAGTTGTAACTTGAGCAGTACTAACTCTTGGCTTGGCAATACTAATTATGAAGACTTTTAATTCCCAACAATCCTCCCCTAAACTTATGATTTACCTCTAAATCATCAAGTTTCTTGAATTAAACCTTGTTCTCTGAGAGGATTCTTCCAAACACTTCATCTTCTTGGTCTTTCAACCTGCATGAATATCTTCCTAAGAAGTTCTCTGGACATCTCATTATCTTGATCCACCAAGATCTTAGCGACCATCATCAATGTAAGAGTTCATCTTGACAATGGATACTCCTTTTCTACCAGCATGCAGATGTCTATTCCATTCTCT
>BQNB010100100.1:0-24780 GCA_026074375.1 Tanacetum coccineum | reverse complement strand
CATGTACACTATTCGTTTGTAGCTAGTTTTTTGAATTATGCCTAACTAGAACTTATGCTAGATTTCTTGCATTAAGATTACTAAATTGCTCTTGCATTGCATATAGGCATAGATCACTTAATTTACAAATATCACATAAACATCTTGTAAATCTTTTCGAGTATGGGAATATACTTATGAATAAAAGTTCAATAACTTATTAAGTATATTATTAAATATGTTAAAACTAGTCACCTAGATATTTCCAACGATTTAATCTATTTTGTAGTATATTGGAAATCATAACACAATCAAGGATTGGTGTGTAGGCCGATTTCTAGAGAGAGAAAATGGGAAGTTCTAGTGAGAGAAAATCACTTAGTGTGTGTTTGTTATACAATGAACATCCAACCCCTCTCCATGGCTGAGAGGGGGTTTAAATACATGAGTTATTAGTGCCCTAAGTGGGCTATGGAGTGGGCTAACATGTGGGTAAAGACCCGGCCCAACGCCATAAGTCATACGGTAACTAAACGATAAATATTAAGACTACGAGCTAACCTATGCTAGACATAACACGGGGTGACCGAGTCTTTTTCATGATCCTAACAATCTCCCCCTAAGGGAGGTCACCCTAGAAAATACAATTTGAATCCTAGCATTATATGTCTTGGACTTTTGACTTTAGCTCGTAATCTTTGATTCTTCATTCATTGATCTCTTTGTACATAGTGAGTAGTGATCTTTCGACTTTAAGCTTGAGCTTTTTCCTTTAGGCTTGTCTTTGAATGTAATCTTGAGCTTTCTTGAGATCATCAGCCAAAGTAAATCTCTATTCATCATCTTGTGATCTTTTGCCATCTTGCGTGCTTGTGACTTTTGGGCCGACATGCTCATACTTGTTGCAATCTTGAAAGCATGACTTTATGCTCGTATTACTTCATCAATTTAACTTGCTGACAAAGAAGTTGATATCAGAGTTGTGGAAGCTTTAGGTCATTCTTTCTTGATGTTGTAAAGTCATTGAGTCTTGAGTATGAGCATGTGGCTATGAACTTGATTCTGCTGGAATAGGTTGACGCCATCTCCATCTTTATATGAACCTGTAATGAAACAGTTAGCAATAAAGCTTGGTGACGAATATGGCTTTGTCATTCGTCAGAGTTCGGTTGCATTAACCTCCGGTTCCGTGAGGACCGTTTTACAGTATAAATACTGTACATGTGATCAGGTAGATTCATTATAAGAACCTCCTTGACAGGGTTTCCAGCTCAAAGTGTTAGATCATCTAACGCAGATGCATTAGATTCACTGTACTTGCTAGTATCTCTTTACACCCCCGGACACCTCAAAGCAGGCTACCTTACTAATAGTATTGCTACTAATATAAACAGTAAGAGTGAATCAGTGAGTTACTATCTCACCGATTGAAGATAAAATTGATTTGAAAATCAATCGATGTGTCACTAGTTAAAGTGATTTTTGTAACACATCGAGAGTTTTAAGCTTTTATCAAAATTCATCCTCCGTCAATTCATAATCTGGACCGAATCGATGCCTAGTGTCACAAGTTTGATCCATTAAGGATCTCACAAGTCACCTACCTAGAGCTTGTTTGATGTTGGCTCTAGCAGGATTTCCATCTTCACTGTGAATACTTTCGTATCACTCGGATGTTCTGGCAATATCACAAGGATAATGCGTAGGACTCTTAATATAATCCTTGTTTTCACAGTGTGTGAAAGACAAGTATATTGGAATAGTGTCCTAACAAGATTTATTAATGATCTCTAGGATCTAGACTCAATAGTACATTTTGATTTAAGTGAGCGGAGGTTGGAGCAGACTGCCACCTTTTTAATACCAACTATCTCGGAGTGAGATAGTCAGTAGATTACGTGTTAAGTCTCCGTGACAATTGAAACAGAAATCTTTTGAGAGATTCTGAGTGGCTAGGGAGGGTTGTGCAGCGTATCACTGGGTCCATGATACTTGTCTTCAATGTCAATAATCAACCAAGTGATTCTGACAGCATATGTATTGACCCGGTTTCTGCCTAATGTTAAAGGAGGGCTGCTTTCTTTCACCCTTTATCTTAACATTTCTTTTCATTCTCAACACCTTCAATGTTACCAAGAACTTCATTACTAGTACTTGTTGGGTATTAGTTTCCAGTACTACTCTATCTCAAGTACCGCACTAATCCTTATTCTCGACATTACTCCTTTTGTACTCATAACCTAAGGACTTCTATTTCTACACTAACTAGTAGATTATCCCTGGGTAGATCCCTTCGGCTCTGGCGGGATCATGGGATCGAGTACCTAACCTTACCATCCTTATAACTCCGATAAAGTAATTACAGGGTCGGTCTTTGGTATTTCCACAATTGCCATCATACACCATTCGCTCCCCCTCAATATGTGCATCGATATTCGAAAAGGTTTAGCACATATGGGAGAGCTTACACTTGAGTCCAAAAGATCACATTTTTTATCAGATTTAATATTTAAATCACATTCTCTCCCCTGATCAAAAATTTCAAACCTTTTGAGATTTAGGATCTCAATTGATTTAAATATGTTAGAAAATTTGGGAGAAAATGTGGTCTGATTAAATACACACCGATATTGGAACATATTAATGCTCCCCCTATGTTCCAATACTGAGGAATCTTTAGTGGTCAGGTATAAGAATGTTTGAAGGATTTTGAGTTAACCAAAAACTCAAGAAAATTAAACAACAGACACATAACACCTAAAGATACACTACTTAATAATGTACAAGATTACAATATATACCACACAAGAAGTACGAGAAGCTACAGAGAGGATGTCATCATTCGGTTATCCGTAGAAGTCTGTAGTCTCCTTCGCGTATTCTTCCACCAATAAAGCTTTCCAAGTTCTAGAAGATTCTCCTGAGCTTTAGCCGCTTTTGAATGGCAAACATGAACTGCTTGCACTTGATCACATCATTCATGGTCCAGAACCTGGTATTCAGCGCCGGATTGTTCTTGTTAACCTTGAATTCCTTTACCCGATAGTCCAAAGCTTCATCTATTTGTTGTAGAGTCCCGTCACTGAACTTGTGGATTTCGTTGAAGCGCATGAGCATCTGCATACCATACTTGTCTCTGAACAGTACGGCTCTTGGAGAGTCAAGAATCTTGTAGTCGTGCATGAACTCGATACCTGTAGCTTCTCAGCAAGGTTTGGTGAGGTTCAGCTGAGTTTGGTAACTCTCGATGCCGAGTTGGAAGTCTTATACCCGTTGTCTGATAACCAGATTCCTGATCCATAGGTTGACAGCAGAGGAGAGAATCTTCCTGTCCCTTGGCGGTAGTTGTTCAGTGACCTGAAATTCACAAGTACAGGTCTTCAAAGTCACTCGGGTACAGATCCTTAAAGTCGTTTTCAGCAATAGTATATTCCTGATTATCTGCTCTTCGAAGGACTATCTGTTTCATGTAATCGTACCCGTAAATCAAAAAGACATCAATGCTGACGACACTTAGGATTCTCATGTGAGTCCTGACAATAGCTCTTCGGTTGGTTTCTGCTGAGCGTCGATCGATGTAGAATTTCACTGTTCCTGACCATTCCGGTGTGGGAGATACCATAAGTTGCAGAAATGTCATACATGCACTCTGCTTCGATCTACATCTGATCTGGAACCATCTGTTCTAGCCCGACATTAGGATAATAAGCAGCTTTCATCTTTGTGATTGACAACGCAATTATGTCACCCTTGCTGCCAAATCGTAGATAATCCAAATCTCTAACTCTGTATGAATCGTGACGTGACCTGGAGGACCACCCAATGGGAGTGGTCTGCTGACGTTATACTTGAGAAATCGGTCGTCTACTTGGTTGGTCAGAAGCTTGTGACATTCCTCCTTCTAAAATTGGAGATGAATCACATCAGTATGGAAGGCTTTGACAACTTCATATGCAGGACCTTCTAAGTGTTCCAGTGTGAGCTCTATGATTCCTTGCTTCTTGCAAAACCAATCAATAAACAATCCAATATCACCGGTCTGTGAAAGCAGAGAGTTCTCCGGTGGAGGTACGTAGCTGGAGGCTAACGCAGATGCCCAGTTGTGGATGGGGACAGGTAGACTTGATGAGGGAATGAACCAAGCAGGTTCAGGAGTCGTAGGTCTTTCATCTTCGGAAAGAGGCTTAAACCAATCCTGATTCAGGTTAACTCTGGGAACGTGCCTACTGCCGATATCTTCATCATCAAACACCATATCCTGAGCTTCAAAGTCTGACTCTTCATGCATAAATATGTCTTCTGGAATAGATGAGGCAGAGGGCTCAAATCTGGAGGTGGTCATTGTCCAGGCTGTGTATGCAGTAGTAGCGGCTGTCTTGGACGAGCCCGGAGCAGCTGAGTCTGGAGACTGATCATCTGGATTGGTTGTTGGAGACTGTGGTGGTGGAAGAGGATCTTGAGCGGAATCAGAGGCTTGTACCGGAAGCCCCTGATGCACCAAACGGTAGTGGAGGAGGAGGTGGTGGAGGAGGTGACTCAGGTGGGGTTTTTGGTGAATCCTGCTTACTCTTCATCTTTTTACGCTCCTCAGCCTTATCAGCATCAAATTGCTCTCTTTCATCACGAATAATAGATTTTTGTAATGCTTCATAGGCCATCCGGTGATCCTCGTGGCCCTTGTCATAATTCTCCTCAAGCATGCGTTGAAGCAGAATCTCCTTCATGTCAGAAGTAGGGAGATCCTTGAAGCGAGCACGAAGAGGGGCTCTCATTGCATACTGAACTGATGCGGTAACAGCCTCTTTCACCGTTTCTTCGATTTTTCGGTCAATCTCTTGCTTGTCTATATATTCCACTGTCTGCTCTCTGATCATTCTAGACAAGTCTTGAGTCTCCAATTGGTGGATCCTGTTCCCTTGCTTGTCTAACCTTTCCTCTAGGGCTTGATTTGCGTCCACCTGATCTGCTATACTTCGTTCCAGCTCACCAATCCGCTGAATGATGATCGAGTTTGAAATGCCTTGTTGTGGTTGAGGTGAAGGTGGTGGAAGAGTTGTTGTTGTTGTTATTGCTGTTGTTGCAGTTGATGTTGGTAGTGAAGCTTGAATCGTTGTGGAGGCTGGTTGAGAGACAGTGAGATCAATAACCGGAGTGGTCATTAGAGGAACTAACGAGGTGTCCTGATGTATGGGAACCGTGACCAGAGATTGAACTTCCGCTTCAGTATTGGTCTTTTCAGGTTCGTCTTCCTGTGACTTCTCCGCAAGGAACTGATTGGTGAAGCTAATTTCCTTGTCGAGGTTTTGCAGAGAAGACAGGGTTGCAGCTGAGCTTGCAGGATCCTCAAGTCTCACATCACCTTCAGTTGGGAGTTTAAGATTCTCCTGAACCTTTGGATAAGCCGTGGCAGTGAATTCTTCATCCATTTGCTCTGTGTTAGGTTGTGATGAGGCTTCAGCGATTCCCAAGTCCATGTGATCCAGGTTTGGTCCAGCGTGAACCACATGACTTGATGGTGTCTGAGACACGCCAGCATCACCAGGGTTTGTTCCACCCTGGCCTTCCTCTTGAGCTTCTGCATTCGTCTCAGGAGACACTTCCTCATCAGAATCCGTCTCACTGACAGTTAGACCCAGTTCCGCATACAGTGACGAAGTTTCAACGAGACCAGAGGGTTCTGCTGTGGCAGGAGTGCGCCTCTGAAAGATGAACTGTTCAGCAGGGTTCTTTTTCTTTGGAGTCTGAAGGTTGAGTAGAACCTGAGCAGCTTGTTCCTCACCGACTTTCTCTTTCCCCTTTCCCTGTACCTCTGGAAGTGGTTGAAGTTTTCAGGTTCGGGTTCTCCTGATCACCACTGGTGGAACTTGAACCCGAGGTGCTGGGTAAGATCCATTAAGCTCTCTTCCAACAACCTTTTTTGTATAATATCAGCCTTTCATCTTCAAACCTGGTTCATCGCCAGATCCACCCTTCCATCTGCGAACTCATTTTTACCAACTGGTTGAAGAGCTCTTAAGAGTGCAGCTTCCTCACTACCTTACAACTTTGATCGTTTGGCTAGAGATGGTGCTCCAGTGGTTTCCATAACCAGCTTTCTTTTCATTTTCCACTGAGGTCTTAGCAGGTGCTGGAGTTTTTGGGGGTTTTTTGGTTGGTGTGATGAAGTAGATTGCGGTTTTGGTTTCCTGGTGATTGGGTTTTGCCCCCTTTCCAGGTTTTGGGAGCACGTTGCGCTTCATCGTCACAATGACTACTTCTCCAGGGAGATAAGCAGTTACTTAGTCAATTTTGCCAACATATTCGGGGTAATAGGGAGCAGATCGGATATCCTTATAGATAAGTGTATTCGGAATTGCAATCCTAAATCTTACTATTTTGGTGTTCTTAAATGAGAACTTCAGGTATCCCAAAGCAGTCTCCTCATAAGGCAGGTGGAGTGGAGAACCTAGTCTTTTGTGGAACTTGTGTATGCTCTGGAGGTGATTGATGATCAGCTTAGTGAAATGGACACCCGAAATCACAAGTGGATTAACTTTCTTCTTTCCCTCCATATGAAGAGCCAGATTTATCTTATCTTCTATGAATGAGTGGATACACTGAGTAAATTCTTCCCATATCCTCTCACCATAATCTATATTTGCCTTGTTGACAACACCCCACAAGATCTGCAACACTGGAGCTCTTGGTCTTTCAAATGCTGAAGTTTTTCCTATGAGGCAAATATTGATGATCGTGGCGAGTGCCCTCCACGGTTGATACATGTCATTTGTCACGACTCCTGATAAGGTTCTGACGACATTTGGGTAACCCAGTTCGTTGACAAAGGAGATTATAGTGTTAGCATTTGGTGGAGATGTGAAATTGTTGTTGTCTTTGGGTAATTGAAGTGCATCTCTTAGAGTAGCTTTGGAGAGATAGAAGCGTTGTTCATCTAGCTGACAGCTGTATCCTTTGTCTTTGTCAAATCTGATGATGTCCCAGAACTGTTGGATGTAAATGGATGGAATGGTGGAGGAAGCGGTGAAAGCTTTGAAGAAGTTGGTGTTCTTCAAGATGTCCACAGCTATCTTGAATATGGGATTGGCTTGAGTTCTTTCCACATCCAAGAAGCAATTGCTTTTTCCCACTGGGACCCATTTGTTACGAGGCAAGATTTGCTCATCAGACCGAGTAGGTGGAGAAGCAGCAGCAATTGGAACCTCAGGAGCATTGAGATTTGCATCAGCCATTGTAACTGCACAAGTGCATCAACGAAGATATACATACAGAAAGGTGATGTTAGTTAAGAGCACAAGCTAGAGGGTTAGACGGTCATAGACGTAAGTCCAAGACAAAATAGACACATTGATCATATTGAGGTGATAGTCAACTGAGATGTACAACACTTAAGTCAACGGAAGTCAACTCATGACAGTGGAGACAAAGCTCAGTGACCGATACACAAAGACCAAAATTTAGATGACATGACAAAAACGCAGCTGGGAAAACACATCAGACAAAACGCAGAGAATGCAAGAGCCAAAACGCAGAGGCCAATTTTTATTAAAATAAACAAGACGCAATAGGCAAAATGCAGTGTACACAAAACGCAAAGTATATTTTAATACAAAACGCAAAGGCAAATCGCAATGGACAACTATCAATAAGGCAAAACGCAATAAGGCAAAACGCAAGAATATTTTATTCAAATATAATCAAAATGCAACATTTTTGAAAAAAAATTGAAAAGGTGGGTCCTACATTAGTTCTAATGAGGGTCTTTAATCACAAACGCAATTAATTACGTTTTGTCTGCTTTGCACCAAATTATACTCAACCGCAATGGCATGTTGGGAATTATATTTAAGTTGATAAGACATAAAACGAATGAAAACTAGATGGAAAACAAAAGGACCCAAAGTCCGTCATTGTGGGATTCTACAAAGATTGTAGAAGAAAATAAAGATTGTGTAAAAGTGATAAAGTTGAAAAAAAGGGGGAAAAAGGGGATTTTAAAAAAGATTTGGTCAAAACTCATTAATATTCTATTAATTAGTTTCCATGTTAAGCCTGGACCTGATTTGGTCAAAAAGAGATAAAGATGTAAGAGAATAAAGATTTGGTGGTCAAACTTCCATTACAATATCTTTTAAATAGTTTCACGTAAAGCCTTGACCAAGAATTTTGGTCAAAAGGATAAAGATGAAGAGTTAAAGAATTTAGTCCGAAACTAATTATTATTCTTTTTAAATAGTTTCCATGTAAAGCTTGACACCTTATGTTATAAAGGTGGTTAGGCTTTTTGTTTTAGTTTCCAGAAAAGTATGTGTTTCTCAATGAGGTCGACAAAAACAAAAACGTGTGTGTTTACAGTGTTAGTTAGCTTAGCATAGTTAGTAGGTTAGTAGATTGTGTGATAGGACATCTTGTATTAGTTAGTTTAGCCTCAAGGTCATTTGTCTTGGGGATATATTGAATAAAGGAAACCTTGAAGTAACTCTAATTTCTGTTTTATTATTCTGCTGTGCAAGTTTATTAATCATTGTTACTATATCCTAGATGAGTCTTAATAACGATATAAGGGATCATAAAGATCTCCACAATTGGTATCAGAGCCTCGTGGCTCTCAATATCTAGGATTGTTTAAGGTTTTTGTTGGTGTCGACTTTATGAAGAAAAGATGTGTCGAAGTTTCTGTTTTGGAAGGTTTTTGGTTTAAATGTTCCTAAAAGTTTTGAAGGCTTGTATTTTGGATTATTTGTTCGAATTGGTTACGAAGAAGGTTGTTTATGACCTATTTGAAGTTGAAGTGGAATTATTTAGGTTTGTGTTTTATCATACCTTTTAGGAGGAGTAACTTGTTCGTGCTTATAACGTTTTTGTGTCGAAAGACTTGAGAATCTAGCTAGGGTGTGTGATTTTTCTTATGGTGCTCAATGCTCACATTTGCTATCACTTTAGATATGTGTCTCATAAATGAGGATTTTGTCAAGAGATTGCGATCTACTTATATTTTGGTCTTGGTATGAGTTTGACGTCCCGTGGATAAACAAGATATAAGACACAAGTTTAGGTTGTTCTACTTCAGCATCAAGTTTGTTATACTAAATTTTCTTCATCAGTAATTATTACATAGAGCCTAAAGAATTGAAGATTCAAGAAATGGTTAACATATGGGTTTCAAGGAAAGCTTAATGTTAAAATGTTTAACCATTTACATGATACATCGAGGTGAAGGTTTTTGCTACTACTAGTCATTATTACTACTACTAGTGTGAGTGTCTACTACTCAAGTTCATTTTTCTTATTGTGCTTAATGGTGGGTAATTTGAGGAGATAGAAGGCTTGGATTAGAAGTGTAATATTGGTTCGTGGTTGTGAAGATCGAAGTTGCATACTTATAGTCAATGGATTTGTTGATACATAAAGGGGAAGAGATTGATGATTTGCAACTTGTAGATCCTTGGTAGCTTATGGGGAAGTTTCTTACGTATATTAAACTTCAGGGGATTTAGTTTCGTGCTTATTGGTTTTTTCATTGATAACTAGGGAAAGATTGTTGGGAATTATATTTGAGTTGATAAGACAAAACACGAATGAAACAAGATGGAAACAAAAGGACCAAAGTCGTCATTGTGGGATTCTACAAGATGTAGAAGAAAATAAAGATTTGGTCAAAAAGAGATAAAGATGAAGAGATAAAGATTTGGTCAAACTCATTAATATCTTTTAAATAGTTTCCATGTAAAGCCTTGACCAAGATTTGGTCAAAAAGAGATAAAGATGAAGAGATAAAGATTTGGTCAAACTCATTAATATCTTTTAATAGTTTTCATGTAAAAGCCTTGACTCCTTATGCTTATTAAAAGGAGGTCTAGGCATATTGTTTTAGTATCCAGAAAAGTGTGTGTTCTCAATGAGAGTCGACTAAAACAAAACGTGTGTGTGTACACGTTTAGTTAGTTAGCATAGTTAGATAGTTAGTAGATGTGTTATAGACATCTATGTATTAGTTAGTTTAGCCTCAAGGATCATTTGATCTTGGGGATATAATGAATAAAGAAAACCTTGAAGTAACTCTGATTTCTGTTTTATTATTTCCGACGTGTTTGTTGGCAAGTTTATTAATCATTGTTACTATATCGTAGATGAGTCTTAATAACGATCTAAAGGGTATAAGTCTCCCACATGAATATGTAAAAATCAAACCGCAAAGGCATTATGACTAGGCAAAAGCAACAGATAAATAAAGCAACCAAAATGAAACTAAAGACATTAACCAAAACGCAAATTAAGAATACTTAGATATGAGGGCAAAACTTAACATTTATAAATAGCCCAAAACGCAACCAAGAGTCAGTGAGCAAAACGCAATCAAGAATATCATGTCAAAACGCAACCAAGAACATTTAACGTAAAACGCAATCTAGAATACTTACTCAAAACGCAACCAAGAACAAATATAATCGCAGATTCCAACTTCCAAATCAAGGCATCCTAGGTACTACTGGATCAAGATGAACGATCTATAATGCTTACTAACTATAATAACAACAACAAATGGCCATTCCAAGCATCAAACGACTAAGGTTTTTACTCAAAAAGACAACCATTATGCGAAAAACATAAGGACCCTAAGAGAGCACTTAGGGAACGCAAGTTACACATCAACGAGGCATCATGTAAGTTATCAAAATCTAACCCAACATACAAAATACAAATGGAAACACTAACCAAGGTTTTGATGATGAATAAGCTCGAACCCCCTAATAACATGCGATTTAATGAAATTCAGTCCAAGATATTCAAGGTAATGCATATATAAGAGATAGGGAACACTAAGAAATCATTACCTAAGCACGAAATTTCACAAATGGGCACGAATCAAGCAAATCGCAAAGACGGTTGAGTTTTGAGTATGAGAGAAAAATTGTTAGAGGTTTGACTGGTCTTGGGTGTTTTGACCAAGTCAAAACGCAGGGGCTTTTTATACCTATGTCTAATTTTTTGAAAATGGCAGTTTTGGTTCCTCAATTTTTACATTCTTCTCCATTTAAGGCATAAGTGTTACTAAGGAGATATTTAAGATCTAGATTGACACTATTGTGCCTTGTATATTTTATAAGCCTAGGAAACAAATAGCAAATAGAACATAAGACCTTATACTTGCATATAATTGACACTTTTGCCCTTTTGAGTTAATGCACATTTAACTCCCCCTCAAAATGCAACCCCGATAGATACTAAACCTTACTCAATTATTTATATGAATTAACAGAAATGCCCGTTAGATGTCGTAAATTTGAAAACTACTCTCCCCCTCAATCAATGGCCCGTTTTCTATTTAAAGAGTTGTAGACATTGATTGAGTGTCAAATTTTGAGAAATTCAGGTCCGATGGATTTTCAAACACTACATTTCCACCATTTGAAACACAAATAATTTCCTTAAGAATCATAGACGGAAAATCATTTGGATAAAAAGAAGACTTCTCTTCTCGATCATGAAATAATGCACTGAAGCGTGCATTTGATCGGGTTGCTAGAATGTAAAGTAATCCATGACGGGGCGAGGAAAGTTTAATCTCCTGTTGTTAGGAACAACCGTCTTTTTGGCGACATGCTTTCCTTAATTTGAAAAAAAGGTTGCAATCTGAAATAACTGTAAGCCATAAAGACATGTTTTGAAAATTTTAAACTTCCATTCGAGCTTCATTTAAAGACCCGTGTCATTATTGATTGACATTTTCTGTAGGGACCGTAAATGTTATTGATAAAACGAGGAAGTATGTTGAAAAAAAAAACTATTTTTTGGAATTTTCTATTTTCTGATTTTTATGGATTTTTTGTTGATTTTTTGTTTTTTGTATTTCTTTTTTTTATTTTTGCATTTGTAATTATTTACATAGGATACTTGAAGCAAATCCGTTACTCATCCTGATCATCCTGAAGACGTTTGAGTGTCTCTGGCTTCATACTCTTCATGCCAAGAAAAAACCGCAGTGAGAAATGAATTCGAATCATTATTCTGGGTAGTGCCTAGTGATTTATATCCGCTAGGTTGTTCTCTATCCTCACAAAAATTCAACTCTCAACCACTCCCTTTTCCACTTGTTTCTCTGTTGAAATGATGCCGGATGTCGATGTGTTTAGGGGACCTGGAAGATGCTGGACGTTGTTGCAGAGAGAGCTATAGCGCTCTGTTGTCACAATACAGAGGGATGTGATTGTATGCAAAGCCATAATCCGATAATTGAGACCGCATCCATAGGATTTGGGACAACAACCAGACATCGCGATGTATTCAGCCTCTGTAGACGAGATGGACATGCTAGTTTGCTTCTTTGATGCACAGCTTACTACTTGTCACCACGGGAAATGAGCACTGCAAGATGTACTTCTTCGAAGTGTCTGACAACCGCATGATCTGCGTGCTGCGTATGTGTTAGTGCCATGGCGGTTGTCTTTCGGGTACCAAAGACCATATTTATGGGTTCCTTGGAGATACGAAAGACCTGTTTAACTGCTTTTTAAGGTGGTTTTTAGTGTTGTGGTCTTAGTTGATATCTAACAACTTTGCACACAACAAAAGGACAAGTTTTAGGTCGACTCGGCTGTGAGATAATAAGGGAAATCCAATCATACTGCGATATTGAGTCTGGGTCAATAGCGTGATCCCTGAGAGGTCTCTCATCCGTTTTCTTCGCTCTCCATGGGAGTGTCAACAGGGTCACTTTTATGAAGTTCAAATTCTTTCAAATCTTCATTAGCATATTTGATTGAAAAAAATTTTTTTTTACGAAAATGCCTCTAGGATTCTCGAGAAATTTGTATAGCCCAAGAAAAAGATATTGACCCATCCATCGACATTTGAAATTTAGATGTCATTTCATTTAGAAAAACAGTCACAGTTCTTTTGGGATTCTAGGTCGAGGCAAATATTGTATCATCAACGTATATTGAAACATGAGAGTGTGTTTGCCTGTTTTCTGAATGACCAAGGTTGGATTGACTACACCCTTGGAGAATCCTTGTGACCAGAAGGAACTTCGACAAAGTGTCTTACCACGCCCGGGGTGCCTGCTTTAACCCATAAAGAGCTTTCTTCAGACGGTAGACATGATGTGGACGATCAGGGTTAACGAAGCCTTCAGGTTAGCTAACATAGACTACTTCTTTAAGCTCACCATTTAAGAATGCAATTTTCACATCCATTTGATAAACTGTCATGTTTTTGCTGGCAGCATTGGCAAGAAATATTCTGATAGCTTCAAGTCTGGCAACCGGGGCGAAGGATTCCTTAAAAATCAAGACCTTCTTCTGGACGATATCCTTTCGCTACAAAGATGTGCCGTGTTTTCAACCAGGTCACCATACTCGTCAAGTTTCACCTTATAAATCCACTTGAGAGCAATAATCATTGCACAGTCTGGAGGTGGCACTAATTCCCATACGTCCAGTCGATCAAATTCATGTATTTCATCTTGCATGGCTTGAAACCAGCAGTCTTCAGTAATAGCAGATTTGAAGTTTTTCTGTTCGACTTTGGATAGTACTGAATTGTAGAAGCACCACAAAGCATCTGTAGCAAGCTGCTTCCTAGTGGATACCACTCGAGAAGGGTTCCCAATAATATTATCAATAGGATGGGAGTCGGTCCATTTTTGGAGATGTTCATGAGGCTAAGTGGTTTGGTTGGATTCAGTTCTCGCGATTACCCCAGAAGATGATGCTTCGGAGTTATGATCTGGGGCGAACACATTAACAAATGATTCGAGATCAGCCGCAACAAAAGGATTTTCTTTAAACGAATGCTCAGCTACAACACCTTGATGTACTGAAGATGATTGATGATCCAAAGATGATGGTGAATGACTTCCCGATGGTGCCTCTTGATCAATGAGGATGGATACCGATGGACAGGTAGGGTTGATTGGAGCTTGAGCTGCAGGAGCAGGGGTACCAGACGATCAACCATGGAAGTCTCAAAATATTCATCAAACATAGGCTTGAACAAAATCTCTAGTTCCTTATTGGTAGGAGGTACATAAGAATCTGCAGGAGGAGGATTGGGTACGAGCCCAGAACTGATAGGTCCATGTGTTAAAAGGTTATGTGCGGGTCCTGGACTGGAGTGTACAAGATCCGTTTGCTCAGTCAGCTCATCGAATGTGACGTGAATAGTTTCCATGATTTGTCGAGTCCGTTTGTTGTAGATTCTGTAACCCTTCCTGTTTGCTGTGTAACCAACAAAGAACCCAATGTCTGCCTTAGCTTTCAATTTTCTAAGATCTTCGCTGTCGTTTGTTGGGTAGCAGAGAGCTCCATAATTTTGTTAGGAAAGGGGGGGAAAAAAATACAGATCTGGTTTCGGGTCATGCACTAGTTCATATGGGTTTTGTTGTGAAGGATTTTGTATTAGGGATCAGTTTTGGTTTGTAACAGGAGTAGCCACAGCTGTCTGCCTAAAGAAACCAAGGACTGCTTTGGTGGAATATCAGCATTGTCCGAGCAGCTTCAACAAGAGTGCGACTCTGTCGTTCAACAACGCCATTCTGTTGAGGAGTTCTCAGAACGGTCTTCTTGTGGGTAATGCCAACGCTTTCATAGTAATCAGTCAAATCTTTATTAACGACTTCAGTACCATTATCAGTCCGCACGAACCAGACAGTTTTGTTGAGACCAACTTGAAGTTGTTTTAACAGATGGATTACAAAGAGGGTGTCTTATCCTTTAGATCTCAAAAACTTCACCTATGTAAACCTGGAGTAGTCATCGACTATTACCAAAATGTATTTCTTCCCATTTATACTCTGCACTCTCAGCGGTCCGCATAAATTCATGTGAAGGGTGTGTAAAACTTCCGTAATGGTGTTAATCGTCTTGGGTTTGTAGGTAGCTTTCTTGCTCTTTCTATGTTGCCATGCAGAACACAAATGATCCTTTTCAAACTTCAACCGAGGTAAGCCTCTAACAAGATCTTTACGAGCAAAGATATTGAGGTGTGCACAATGTTTAAGTGATTCAGGCGGCGATGCCATAACCAGGATTTGTTCTTGGAGGCTTTAGACAGTAAGCAAATAGGAGAGGACCTCATTATATCTTCAACAGAAATGGTGTATAAGTTCGTGCCACGACTTCCTTTAATTGTCCATACACCTATCTAAGTATCAGGACGAAAGATGTGTGTTTTTGGAAGGCAACTTCAAGATCTGAATCACAAAATTGACCGACAGAGAAAAGGTTGTGTCCAAGTCCTTCTACATAGTATACCCTGGAAATTACACTGTCACCAATGACATAATCCCCATAACCCATAATTGCACCAAAATGGTCATTTCCGAATCGAACAGTCCCGATAAACTTTTTCGAATTTCTGAGCGTGAGTGTTGCGATCTCAGTTATTTGTTTTGAGCAGTCGAGTCAAATATAGAGAAGATATGTACGACCTGCATTTGAACAAAGGCGAAAATGGAGATTTGGATACATTGGATCCCCAATTGCAATTGGGGTCCGGTTGGTTAGTGCACGCAAGATTATATGCTACAGGGGCAATAGTTTCTTGTGGATCAGCTGGCATACAGTCACTCTTAAGAGCAGTAGTCCTAACTAAAGGGCACGGTCTTCCTAACGGGAGAAGTCTGCCAGTGGGCTTCCATTGTTTTGTAGGCAAGACCTTAGGTGGAGTATTCCTAGTTAAAGGCCACTGATCTCCTAAAGTTAATAGTCTGCCAGTGGGTCGCCACTGATGGCCGATAGTGGTAAACAATTTCCCTGTGGCCTTCTAAACTTGCTTAACTTGTTTAACCCGCCACACTTTAGTGGCAGGGGATTGCTTCACAAACATCTCAAACGCACAACACATTGATCATGATTACCAGAAATTAAACATTTGTTACAAGTTTTGTAAGAAGTATTAGAATTCGAATTAATTATAGTACACTTATAGCTAATACTAGAATCAGCGTGATTCTTTTGTTTCTCATTCGACTTATTCATCCTAGAATGGGCTTCTATTTGTTTCAAGGCACTTTTAGCTGGCAAGGTCCTATCTTTCTTTGTATTACTCCTAGGCTTTGACCTGCTAGCTGCTGAGGCACCTTTTACTCCTGTAGAGGGAATTCCAGGAGCATTAGTCAAATTTATTTTCTGGTGCTCAACTTGTCGTGGTGTGTTATGAGTTGAGGTTTCACATGGTTCGACAAAAGAAACTCGCTTTTTTCTAAGTAAATTGGTAGAGGCATTCTGTTTATCGCGAGGGCTAAAGTCTTTAGGACATGTGCCTATTACATATTCTAACAGCTCCTGAGAGTGTTTAGTGTAACGGCAAGCAGATGCAAGAGAGGTATCCAATGGTCTTTCCACCTTAGCGTCCTCTACTATTTCACGAAGGGTTTCTACATTTTCCTTAAGGTGTTTGATATAGTGTAGATGCACTTCCCGATTCTTCTTGAGTCTAGGGGGAATTGGTTCAACATCTATAGGATATCTACCAGGAGCCAGCACTTTAGGTTTACTATCAGGTATAGTGACACATTTGGAATTATCTTTAAGTTGAGCCTTAAGGTTTTCAATTTCAGATAACAAAGAGTTGTTCTGGTCAGTAGTTTTGGCACGCGTTATTTTAATTGAATCATACAATTCCTTATAATGCTGCTTAACTTTTGCATTTTCTGCCCTAAAGCGTTCATTGAGATCGTGAAGGGCATTGAGCTTTGCAGTTAAATCTTTGTTCTGAGAAACTAAGGCCTTAAGGTCAAAAGTGGGATCTGCATCACTATTTTTCTTTGTTAAGCGAGAGATTTTCTCCTTTAATTCACGAATCGTATTGCCTCGACTTTGAATCTGTTCATTTAGTTTCCCAATCACAAACAGGAATCAAATTGAAGGAGCATCCAAAGATGTCACAGGTTTTTTTGTTTACAAATCGTTCTTTAAGATTTTGATACTTTAAGTGTAAGTTTGAAGTTGTTCAAACTTCAATTTTTATGAGGAAATGTTTTATCATTGAGTCGTGATCATCATTTTGAATCTTGTTTCTCAGATTAAAATTTTCAGATTCAAGGTCGCCAATACGTTTCTGAGCAATAAAGAAAGCATCATGCATGTCAGAAAATCTAGACACATTTAATACAGAATCCAGTTGCAAGTATTAAAAACACTTCTTTGGAAAAGCATTCAACAATTAAGTTCTATTTGGTGTGAGAAGGTTTTTCCGTTCAATCTAAACTCTTTAATTCTATCATCATTCTGAGTTCCACCTCTGGGGCTATCAATATTTCAAAAACGACTTTCATTGCCCTAACTTCAGTGACCAGAGATTTTTGAACCTCGTCAAAATGTTCTTTGAGTAGATTGAAAAATGGAATTACTTCTGTTAAGTAACATCATTTTATTTGTTCAAAACCCCTTTCCCCTTCAGTAATTCCCGTTGGTGTGATACGCTTTTTACAAGTTTTCTCAAAATCCCCCCATAATAGTTTTGGTAATTACTTTTCCAAAAACCAATATTTACTTCGACTTTGTAGTTGGAAGCGTATTCGAGGGACCAGTTGGACAGGTGTATTGGGAGGGATACACAGTCGAAGGGGTGGGGCATTGGCTTTAGCTTTTGGCCTTTCATTTTTTTTCTAGATCCATTGACCAAAATACTTGCTCAGGTGTCAATTGAGTCTGAGGGGTGAATGTTGCCATAAAATTTTCTTTTGAGTAATTAGGGGGTGTAATGTTAACCCTCTTTTCCACACAGGCAGAGTCATTCATTTTCGCATGCATTTTATTTCTTGAAGTCTCTGCTAGCTCTAAATCTTCCTCAGACGATGGAAAAATTACTGGCACATGATTAATCTTAAGAAGTTCTTCACCATCATATACTGCCGGTTGGGCCTTTTTGGCCTGTGTGAGGTAAAAAGGGTTCTGGGCACCTAGTGCAGTTTTAGTCTTTTGGACATACATCCGAGTAGGATTTAACATCATATGGACATGTTGAATGGATTAATCTTGTGAGTGAAGCTTATTCTTAAGTTTATCGTTAAGGTGTTTCAGATTGGAAAAATCAGTCAGGAATTTAGACTCTTTCTGTTTAAACTCTTGTTTCAAAGTCGTTACAGTTTCTTCAAATATCTTGTTATTTTCCATAGTTGAATTAAGTTGCAACTTGACAGAATGAAGTTCCTTTTTAAGATTTTCTTCTGTTTTATTATGATTTTGAATAAGCATACGCATTTGATCATCCATTCGCTGTTTGCGTTTAGTCAATTCAAACTTAGCACGTTGTTCATAATGGAAACTTGTTCCATATTCTTGTAGATCTTAAGTTCAGTGGTATTGAGGTCATGAGGATACGATACGATTAATTATCAGATGTCACCACATACTTCATTTAGAGCGGAAGTTGCACAACTGGTATATAACATAAATATTTTGATCCGACAAATATTGTTCATATGGAATAACATTATTGTTACCCATATCGACACTAGTTGAGTCAATAACATTTGCCTGTTGTACTTCATTATGAATCTCATGTTCATCCAGATTAGTAACACTATGATCAATAGCATTTTCCAGAATATGTACCTCAGATAAGATTTATGCATTAGATGGACCAGCTTGTGGATTTACTGACCCGGCTGAGGACAAATTGGCCATGAATATAGACTGAGCAGTCGGTTCATCATCAACATCTGAATCAAAAGCATCACATTCATCTGCCTGGAAGATGTTGTCCTCATTCAGAGCTAAGTATTGGACTGGTTGATTATCCACATATGCATCAAAGGTGTTGACCTGTTCACCAGCCAGAAAGAGTAGTTCCTCTTCATCCAGAACTGCACCATTCTCTTGGGCTTGCATCAGCAGCATCTTGTCCTTGAAGTAATCAGAATTCTGTGGACGCTTCGGCTGAGAACAGTTCCGTGCAATATGTCTAATCCTATTACAATTATAAAACTTGACTGGTTTTCCTTGACCTGCATTGGCATTCCCAGCTCTATTTTGTGCGCCCCCATTGCATGCAGCACCATTTCCCCGAGCAAGATACCTCTGATTCTGATTCTGATTCTGTCGCCCTTGAACATTCTGAACGACAACCCGACCATCTTGAATGGTTGCTTGATTTCGGGTGTTAGAAGAGGTTCGAAGTTGATTGTTCATCTGAGGAAGTGTAGCTCCGAATGATTGGGCAAGAAGTGCCATTTGTTTGGTTAGGTTGTTAAGTATTTCATTAGTTTGGGTATATCCAAAATCAATTTGTGATGTTTTAGGGAATTGTGGATATTGTAGTGATTGATGATTTGTTGATGAAGAAGGATATTGATGAGATTGGACATGAGATGATTGGGCATGAGGTTGGACAGTTGAAACAAATGCAAGTTGATCATTGGTTTTGCAGGAGTATTCTTTCAATAATCAGTCGACTTGTGCAGGCATGCTTCTCAAGTTTGTTTTAGATATGCATTATAGTTGTTCGTGTTTGTCTGTTTCAGACCTTTGTTAAGTTTAACGGCTATTTCAAGCCTATCCAATTCAGGTGGACATGTTGTTCACAACTTGGAGTTTCAAATGTATATAATGGCATTGTCATTCTGAATTATTCCTCATGTCGTTG
The DNA here is from genome assembly GCA_026074375.1 of Tanacetum coccineum. Taxonomy (NCBI): domain Eukaryota; kingdom Viridiplantae; phylum Streptophyta; class Magnoliopsida; order Asterales; family Asteraceae; genus Tanacetum; species Tanacetum coccineum. The sequence continues at coordinate 5,214 of BQNB010100100.1, read as the reverse complement.
ACCAGCTTGTGAAAATCGAAACATAGTACTATTGATGTTTTCACTGGAAGCATCTTGACAACCGCCGCATAATTCATCATACAACTGTGATTCTATATCTTCTTTGGTGAGCTCAGAACCTGCAAGAAGAATTTTGACGTTGTCCCAAATTGCTTTTGCTTCAATGTTGTGATTGATGAGCTTGTAGATATCTTTGGGTAATCCTTGAAGTACAATATTGGTTGCACGGACATCTGCATCGTATCGCTTCTTCTCCGTGTCACTTAGATCCTCATAGGTACGAGGCCTTTCTGGTCCAAGTAGAACACTTCCCTCAGGGGTAGTTCCAATATGTTTGTTGTGCTGTATTCTTTGTGGCCTTTTCCCACGCTTCAAAATGGTTCCTTGTCAATATGATTGCATGAGTAAATTAGCAATCCATTTTCCTTTCCTCTACAGTACAATCGGATTCGTTGTGACCATGATTCGTAATCAGTCCTATCGAGCATAGGAGGGCGGGTATCGGAACCGGCCGCTTGAATATCATCTGAGTTACTAGACATGATTGTTTGATTGATTGTATTATGATAGACTTTGGATCGGTACAATGATTAGTGATTGTATGTTAAAAGTGATGATTGTTTGTTGATATAGGTGATATGTTGTTTGTTTGTGATTTGGTTTGGTTTGGTTTGATTAAGTATACGAGATGCACTACACAAATCTCAGTCAGGAAATCTAGACAAGTCTCAATGTTAAGGATTAGACAAAACTCAGTGAGGTGTCCTAGACAAAACGCAGTCAAGAAGCAAAGACAAAACGCAATGTAGAAAAAAAATTTCCAGGGATTCTTTCCACCAAAACGCAATAAGGGTCTTCAACTTGGGACAAAACGCAGGACACAAACCGCAATGAGAAGGAGACAAAACGCAGTGACGTATCTTGGGCAAAACGCAATCAACCCTTGAGACAAAACGCAATCAAGAAATTAATTGGGCAAAGTTTCTCCTAGTCAAAACGCAATGAGGGTCTTCAACTTGAGACAAAACGCAATATACAAAACGCAACCTTTAATGTAAACCAAAACGCAATACACAAACCGCAACTGACAAAACGCAACTGTTGTACTACACTAGAGCCAAAACCGCAGTGTAATATTCTTCTGGACAAAAACGCAAAAGGAAAGACAAAAACGCAATTAAGAAAACGTCTTCGGGGAGACAAAAACGCAATTTTCAGGGAGAAAACCCTTCAAATCACCAAATATCACCCTTTTAAAAACGATTTAAGCTTGGTTTTTCTTGCACAACTTGGTACTAGAAGGCTAAAACTACACTAAAAACACTAACTTTAACACCACAAACGTGAGAATCAAAGAAAGCCAATGTAAGAACCATAAACCTTCAAAAACTAAAATTTTGATTAATTATTCCAAGAGAAACGCACATACAATCTAAGTAATCATCCCATGTGCTCTAATATAAATTTTAATATATTGGAAATCATAACACAATCAAGGATTGGTGTGTAGGCCGATTTCTAGAGAGAGAAAATAGGAAGTTCTAGTGAGAGAAAATCACTTAGTGTGTGTTTGTTATACAATGAACATCCAACCCTTCTCCATGGCTAAGGGTGGGTTTAAATACATGAGTTATTAGTGCCCAAAGTGGGCTATGGAGTGGGCTAACATGTGGGTAAAGACCCGGCCCAATCCCATAAGTCATACGGTAACTAAATGATAAATATTAAGACTATGAGCTAACCTATGCTAGACATAACACGGGGTGACCAAGTCTTTTTCATGATCCTAACAGGACTTTTCCGTTAGCTTTTGCATACTTTATTCTTTTTCCACCTTTTTAGTTAGTTTAGCGTATAAGCTGTTTTTGCTTTTTAACAGCTTATTTCGATAAGCTGTTTCCACCATTTTATTTTTCATAAATCAAGCACTGTTTAAACTACTTTCCATAATTTTTTCAGATTTTTCCCATTATGATTACTATTTTTAATTAATTTTTCTTATTAAAACAATTTTTAATTCATAAAAAATTAATAAAAAGTCAAAAAAATATAATTCTTTTTTTCAAAATTTGCTTTTATCATTTAGCACCTAGGAAAATTAATTTTGCATTCGTAGGGTTAATTTTGCAAAATTTTGTTTTTTAAAGAACGGGATTCGGATCCCGTTCTCGTTTTTAGGTTTAAATCATTTTTAGCTTTCGTTTTTAGGTTTTCTTTAATCGTTTTTGCATTTTAATTATAGAATTAGTAATCCAATCCAAAAATCTTTATCCTTTCAATTCACGCGATCACGAACGTTTTAACGATTTTCAATCACGCCTCGTTGGGAGAACGACCCGGGTAGATTTTTGAGGGATTTTGTTTTGGTTAGAAACGAATCTTTTAAAAGCCTCTCGGAATACTTACTTTATCCTTATTATTTATATATTTATTATATATTTATATAATTAAAAGGTCGAATTTAACTACATCATCAGGGGAAAAGAAAAAGAAGAAGCTTTTTAGATGTTAAAGCAGAAGTTGTGTAGTGCACTGATCTTAGCGTTGCCCAAAGGAACAGAAGATTTTGTGGTGTATTATGACGCATCTCTTAAGGGTTATGGAGCTTTGTTGATGCAAAGAGAGAAAGTGATAGCGTATGCTTCTAGACAATTGAAAGTCCATGAAGAGAATAACACTACTCACGATTTGGAAGTGGGAGCCGTTGTTTTCGCTCATAGATTATGGAGACATTACTTGTATGGAACAAAATGTGTGGTTTTCATCGATCACAAGAGCCTACAATATATTCTGAATCAAAAAGAGTTGAACTTGAGGTAACTAAGGTGGATTGAGTTGTTGAGTGATTACGATTGTGAAATCCGGTATCATCTTGGAAAATCGAATGTGGTGGCTGACGCCTTAAGTCGGAAGGGAAGGGATAAGCGATTATGTGTTCGAGCTTTGATGATGACTGTTCACAATGATTTACCAAAGCAGATTCGTGAAGCTCAGGGAGAAGCCATGAAAAAAAAGAATGAAAAAGCAAAAAAATTAGGTAGATTGATTAAGCCGATATTCAAATTTCGGCTTGATGGAACACGTTGTTTTAGGAATCGTGTTTGGTTGCCGCGATTTGGTGGATTGAGAGATTTGGTTATGCATGAGTTGCATAAGTCCAAGTATTCTATCCATCCGGGATCGGATAAGATGTATCAAGATTTGAAGTTGTTGTATTGGTGGCCGAATATGAAAGTGGATATTGCCACGTATGTTAGTAAGTGCTTGACTTGTGCGAAAGTTAAGGCCGAGCATCAGTAACCATTTGGGTTGCTGCAACAACCGGAGATTCCTGTTTGGAAGTGGGAAAGAATTACTATAGATTTTGTGAGCGGATTTCCAAAAACACCGAGTGGGTATGATACGATTTAGGTTATTGACGACCGACAGACCAAATCAGCTCATTTCCTGCCTATGAAGAAAACATATAGTATGGAGAAACTCACGTGACTGTACTTGAAGGAAATAGTGTGTAGGTATGGTGTACCTGTTTTGATCATTTCAGATCGAGATAGCCATTTTACATCAAATTTTTAGAGATCGCTTCAGAAGGCGTTGGGGACAAATTTGGATATGAGTACCGCTTACCACCCTCAAACGAATGGTCAAAGTAAAAGGACAATACAAACACTAGAAGATATGTTCCGTGCCTGCGTGATTGACTTTGGAAATAGTTGGGATCACCATTTTCCATTCGTCGAGTTCTCATATAACAATAGTTATCACGCAAGTATTAAGTCTGCACCATACGAAGCTTTGTACGAAAGAAAGTATAGATCACCTGTATGTTGGAGTGAGGTTAGGGATAGCCAACTTACCGGTCCAGAGTTGATCCGCGATATGACTGAGAAGATTGTTCAGATTAAGAATCGTTTGTTAACTGCTCGTAGTCTCCAGAAGAGTTATGCGGATAGAAGACTTAAGCCGTTGGAATTTGAAGTTGGTGATATGGTATTGCTTAAGGTATCGCCATGAAAGGGCGTTGTGCGTTTTGGAAAGCGCGGGAAGTTAAGTCCACGTTACATTGGGCCATTTAAGATTGTAGCTAGAGTGGGTCATGTAGCTTATACGTTGGATTTGCCTGAAGAATTGAAGGGAATTCAAAGTACTTTTCATGTTTCGAATCTTATGAAGTGTTTAAAGAAAGGTGATGTTGTAGTTCCGATGGAAGAAATTCAACTTGATGATAAGTTGCATATGATTGAGGAACCAGTAGAGATTGTTGATAAAGAGGTTAAGCGACTTAAGCAGAGTCGGATACCTATAGCTAAAGTTCGTTGGAATTCGTAAAGAGGTCCAGAATTTAATTGGGAACGTGAGGATCAGATTAAGAAGAAGTACCCTCATCTCTTTACAAGTAAGGACAAAGCGAAGAGAGTGGATGAGACGAGTTGAGTGCCAGGACATCACTCCTTAAAGGTGGGGAGAATGTAACAACCCGAGTTTTAGGTCAACGTCTATCATTAGCTAAGATAGTTATTTTTAATTACGTAAATAATTATAGTCGTTATGCTATATGTGGTTGATGAGAATTTACATTTATTGGTGAATTTCATTCCGTGATTTAGTTTCTATTTGTTTTTAGCGTCTAAGAAAGTCAGAAAAAATTATTTTACTGCTTTGAGAGTGAAAATATGTTAATTTTGTATTTTTCGTCGTTTCTTCGAGTTTTTGTAAAAACTGTGTTTAAAGGTCGTGATTTACGAGGTTTAACGTTTTATTAAATGTTTTAAACTATATTTAGTGGGACGGATTTAAAATATTTACTAACGTGATGTTACCCGTGTTTGGTCGGCTAAGTAACGAAAATATAACCATTTTGTATTAAACTTGCAAGGACTTATGAAAGGAGGGGTTAAAATTGCCAATTGATCAAACTTGTATTCTATAAATAGACATACACATACACTTATAATTCTTTTACAAATTTTTCACTTCACTTGCTCTCTCCCTCCTCTTGTCCGTTCAAACTAGCACACACACACAAACATTGCCATATCAAAATTATTACTTACATGCAATACAATCTATTTATACCATATTAATCCTTATTCAATCCTTTACAAATCCCATTAAGAAGTTGGGTTTTTGGTCAATTTCTATTGATTTGGTGTATAAGGAAGTGTTTCTAGTTGTTAGATTAGTGTTATTTTGAAGTGGTTTGATTTGAAAAGG
>BQNB010100099.1:0-24780 GCA_026074375.1 Tanacetum coccineum | reverse complement strand
AACACATGATTAATTATAAGCTAGTTATATTAATCATGTAAGACAAAATAGGATTAACCGTAAGTGGAAACAATCTTTCCAAATCTTCCCAAATCTAGAAAATCTTTCCTTATTAGTGATAATAAATATTTTGCTTCCAGAAGAATTTAATAAACAAGTTTTATTAAGTAGAAAACAATATTTTGTACAGATTTGGGTTAATCACAAAATGAAACAGGTTGTCCAAGCTCCTCCTACGGATTCACCGAATACACGAGACGGATCCTGTCACACCCCCAAAATATCATAGCATAATGGTAAAGAGCGTGTGACTTCATGATTATCATATCACTAGGCAATACAGAACGACCTCTATATGAGACGTTTTAGAAAATAGATCACTTGCATTAAATAGAGTTGAAATGTTTAAACAAAGTGCGAAAGCATAAATCAGGTCACCAACATGGCGATATTGTTTTTAAATAGTACAAATGATCTTTAATTTAGAACGGGAAATTGAAGGCAATGCATGAGACTTTACATAGCATCATCATTCTTAATACTTGAAAAAAACATAGCTAAAGTGTCAACATAAAGTTGGTGAGTTCATAGGTTTGTTTGTTTGATAATAAAGATGAACCACAAGATTTAAACTCAAGAAAAATTCTCGGTCTTGAGCTGTTCTTACAAGACATTCAAAGTTTTAAGCTCAAGAAAAAGGATAGTGTACGCATAAGTGCGCTTACCCTTAGAGTTGGAAGAGAAGTCTTCTAACATGATGTTTTTCAAAATGTTGAACACAATTTTTTCAAGAATTTCTCACTGACGATTAATAATCTTTCAAAATTGTGTGTTCAACACTCCATCTTTCAAGGGGGAGTTTTTCGAAAAACAACATTTAATGAGTTTGGATACATCATCTCACGACCATTCTTATGTATTCAAACCATTCCCAAAAAGTCTCTTAATAACAACAAGATAATAATGACAATTCAATAGAATGATAGTTATAAGATGACTAAGTGTTCAACCTCAATTTTATATCGATTTTACAACTTGGTATCATTTTTATTGGTGTCAAACATATGTAAAATTGAGGGGGAGCAAGATGAAACAGTTCCATGTAATTCATGCTAAGTAAAAGATTTCCCAATGGTATTTCAAGACAAATTTTAATCACAAAGTATTTAAAAAACTAAGTGCATTAGTATTTAAAATAAGGGGAGAAATGTATTTAAAATGTGATCTTGAAAATAATAAGTGATCTTATCGACTCAAAGTGCTTGATACTCTTCGAAAAAGGTTTTATGGTTACGATCTCATACCCTACAACATCTTATTTCACGACGATTCTGAAGACATAAGGTGGTAAGGTTAGGTATTTGTCCTATGATCCAACCAGAACCGGAGGGATCTACCCAAGGACACTCCATAGTTAGAAATAGCAGTCCTTAGGTATGATTGGAGATGAATGTGTATAAGGGAAGAATGCCGACTAAGATTGAGCTAACACTGGAACAATCACAACAAGGTGTTAGTAATGACGTCTTGGTAAGCATTGAAGGGGTTGAAGAATTAAAAAGAAATGTATGGATAAAGGGTGAAAAGAAAGAAGCCCTCCACACAACTTAGGCAGAAACCGGGTCAATACATATGCTGTCAGAATCACAATGTTGATTGCTGACATTGAAGACGACATCATGGACCCAGTGATGCAATGCACAACCCTTCCCAGCCATTCGGGTTTCTCTCAAAAGAAACTTGTCTCATTTGTCACGGAGATACACACGACTTCTATTGACTTTCTCACTCCGAGTTAGTTAATATTGAATAGGTGGCAGTCTGCTCCAGCCTCCGATTACTAAAAACCAAAATGCACTAATCGAGTCTAGAGCTAAGAGATCATCAAATAAATCTCATTAGGACACATTCCATGACAAACACTTATTGAACATCATTAAGTTCACAAGCTGTTAACAAGAGTCCTACGCATTATCCTTGTGATTCTGCCAGAACATTCAGAGTGATACTCTTTAGTATTCACAATGACGAATGGAAATCCTGCTTGAGCCAGCATCAAACAAGCTCTTGGTAGGTGACTTGCGAGATTCTATATGAATCAAACTTGTGTCAACTGGAAAGAAACGATGGTGCGATTCAATGTGAATCAAACTTGTTCCAAGAAATGAATTGACGGCTTAATCAGAAAGATAGTAACTATCTGATTCACTCTTACCGTGTTGTCTGCTTTGAGACGTTCCGGTAATGAGAACTAGCAAGCATGGTAAATCTAATACATCTGTGTTAGAAGATCCTACGCTTTGAGTTGGAAACCATGTCAAGGAAATTCTTTGAATCTACCTGATCACAGGTACAATATTTATACTGTAAAACGGTCCTATAGAACCGAAGGTTAATCTAACCAAATCTGGACGAATGACAAAGCCATTTTCGTCCACCTGCTTTATTGCTAACTGTTTTATTTTAGGATACATAAAGATGGAGATGGTGATGCCTTATTCCAGCTGAAGTCGGATTCATTACCAAATGGAGTCAGATTCATTACCACATGCTCATGCTCAAACTACAAAGACATACTATAAGCATTAAGATTCAAGAATCATGAAAGCTCAAGAATTAAAGACAAAGACTTCCGCACAAACTCTGATATACAAGATCTTCCTTCAAAGATATCAAGTCTATCAAGGGAGATTGTTAGCAAGCTTTCAAGATGATGCAAAGTATGAGCATGTTGGTCAAGACACAAGATCACAAGGTGGCAAAGACGATCAAGACGGAAGGATAAAGATTTAAAGATCTTGGACGAAAAGACAAAGTCAAAAGACAATGACAAAGGCTAAAGATCAAAGATCACAAAGCATGAAGGAACAAGCCTACAACGTAGACAGAGACAAAGATCACAAGAGCTCAATGACAAAAGCAATCTCATTGATCTCACGAAGGAGTGTCACAATGAACTCACTTCGGGGGAGATTGTTAGCCTCAAAATATTGAGTCGAATAATGGAAGTTCGTTCATAATTATATTAGGTCTCGGTCATTAATTAATATACGTTGTAATAGGCTAGACGGGTAAACGGGCTCATTTAATTCAATCTAACCGGTCATGTGTATCGGGTGAAAGCCCAAGTAAACCCGAGCCCGACCCGTAGAATAACTAGAGGCATGAAAGCCTTTTAGTTGGACACATATACACCTCACCAAGGAAGGTGAGGCGGTGGGTTTATTTGTAATCTTTCATTTTGCAAGAAAACTCTCCTAACTTTTATTCTCTCTCTCTTTCTCTCTCTTATTTCTCTCGCTACATTTCTTCTCATCTCCCAATCTTAATTTCTTGTTCTAATTATGAAGTGAAGTGATTTTCTTGGTTTCGACATCCTTTTTGATGAAACATCTAACATTCTCTATTAAATATTGTTTCAGGGTTAATGTGGATAAGAAAGAGGCACTCGAGAACATGGATCTTATTTTGTTATGCCTTGATGAAATTGTTGACGATGGGTAAGCTGCAATTTGTGTATCTATGTTATGTAATGTATTAATTGTTATTTGTCAACTCTTTATTGGCGAAAAATCTTACCTTGATATATGGATAGAATATATAATGTACTATAGCTCAAATAACGGTTATATAGCCTTCTAGCAAATTATCTTGGACAGGTCGTATGCAAATTGAAGGAACGCTTGCATGTATGCATTCTTACATGCCCACAAGAATATTTCATAGGGACATTAAGCCTGGAAACATCTTATTTGATGAGAGCTACAAAGCAATGGAATCTGACCCTGGACTTTTGAGGTCAGTGCCTCTTAGCAAAACTCATCTAACTACACAAAATGAAGGCACATTTGGATACTTGGATCTAGAGTATTTCTAATCAGGGCAGTTTACTGCAAATAGTGATTTTTATGCCTTTGTTGTTGTCCTTACAGAACTATTAACAAGAAGTAGACATGTTGCTTCGATTGATTCAGATGAGGGTCTGATTCTACGATTCCAGCATTTAAAGAAACATAATCGTATATTTGAAATTTTGGACACGCATGCTGTGGAGGAAGCTTGGATGAATGATGTTGTACCGCAGGTTTATAAGGGAAAGTCAGTGTAGTTAACAGAACTAAGCCCGGTGCATCGCACGGGTTTGAGCGACTCGTATTTATAAATTTTGGGTTTATTTATTAAGTAACATATTATTGTTTCTAGAAGTACTTTTATGATTATGGATTAGCTTAAGTTGTGTAACACCCTCAAATCTGAGCATGTAGCGGAATGTTTGAATATCCGAGGGCTTTACATTTATGGATCAATAGCACAAGATTCTGAAAACGACTACTAAATGTGTCATTTGAAAAATGAAGATACATTGGATTAACAAAATACTTGTTTGTAATAAGCCCATGGCTTCAAATTTGTCCAACAATATAAATAAAGATTTCGGTTTATAACAATTTTCCCAAAATGTAATAAGACCCCAAATCTTAAGTGTTGACTCTTCAATTATTGACTTCCAATGTATCATCGCACCTCGTGCCTTATTGACCTGAAAAACATGCTTAAAACGTCAACATAATGTTGGTGAATTCATAGGTTTATGTAAATCAATAGTAGAACCGCAAGATTTCCAAGTGTATGATTTAGCAACACATGCAAACATCATAAAAAGGTGGTCACGTTTTCCTAAGCTCATGACACTGAGGCTCGACATGTATGAATGCAAAATATTGCCAATGAATGCCCGTGAATGATGTTCTAACCCGAAACATCCCAAATCGACATGGTATTCGTTCGTTCAACAGTTGATAGCTAGTCACCCGAACGGGGATTGCCAATCCAAATAGATCTATCAATAACATTCGCGCTCACACAATGCAGTTCCCAACTACAACTATGCAACTAACAGTTCATGATAAAGGGCTCAATGGGTTATCGCTACTTAGGCAAACACGTGATCGTTGTATAAAATGTACACTTGCGTCCAATTTGTAAAACAAGCATGTTCTCACCCCAAAGATGTAAATCATTTAAATAACATTAAAACATGGGGCTATGAACTCACCTTAGCAGGTAGTTCTCTGAATGATAATAAATATCCCAGTAAGCAGTGAATCACACCGTCAAGTAACCGGAAGAAGTACGGTAAGGTTTGTTTACGGCTTCAAATTTAAATGTCGAAACTAAGGACCTGACCGTTACTTACTTAGGTACTTGACGGTTTGTGATTTCACTGGTCGTTCTGGTTATTTATCATTCAATATAAGAGATACTACTGCTAAGGTGAGTTCATAGCCCAGTTTTAATGTTATTAATTGATTTTATCTTTGGGGTGAGGAAATGATTGTTTTACTAATTGGGTCGCATGAGGACAGTTGTATAAACGATCTCGTGTTTGCCTACGTTAGCGTAACCCATTGAGCCCTTTTTCATGAATGTTAGTTGCCATAGTTGTTGTAGTTGGGAACTGCACTTTGTTCGTTTGAGCGCGAATGTTAGTGATTAGATCTATTTGGGATTGACGATCCCCGTTCGGGTGATTAGCTATCACTGGGAACGAACGTTTGTATACCATGTCGGATTGGGATGTTTCGGGTTAGAACATCATTCACGGGCATTCATTGGCAATATTTTGCATTCATACATGTCGAGCTTCAGTGTCATGAGCTTAGGAAAACGTGACCACTTTTTATGATGTTTGCATGTGTTGCTAAATCATACACTTGGAAATCTTGCGGTCCTACTATTGATTTACATAAACCTATGAATTCACCAACATTATGTTGACGTTTTAAGCATGTTTTTCAGGTCAATAAGGCACGAGGTGCGATGATACATTGGAAGTCAATAATTGAAGAGTCAACACTTAAGATTTGGGGTCTTATTACATTTTGGGAAAATTGTTATAAACCGAAATCTTTATTTATATTGTTGAACAATTTGAAGCCATGGGCTTATGTAACAAACAAGTATTTTGTTAATCCAATGTATCTTTATTTTTCAAACGACACGTTTAGTAGTCGTTCTCAGAATCTTGTGCTATTGATCCATAAATGTAACGCCCTCGGATATTCAAACATTCCGCTGCGTGCTCAGATTTGAGGGTGTTACACACTTAAGCTAATCCATAATCATAAAAGTATAGAATGTGTTTACGTTCAAAAATTAAGCCAAGTATTGTATCTCCTCGCTGAGACTATATAAATGAGTATGTAACCCAAACAGGTAATCAACCATGTAAATGCATTTGTAAACAAGCATGTTCTCACCCCAAAAATCTATGTAAAATAAGTAAAACGTGGGGCTCTAAACTCACAATATCCTTTAAAAACAATCACATTGTTATAAGGTAACCGAGTAAATATAAGAGTTTGTAGACAAACATCTATCCCCTTCGCGGGTTTATAAAACGTTCAAAAGATTGAAAAGCGAGGCTATGAAACTCACCTCGTCCACGATCTCATACCAAACGAGTCTGAATTTACTGCTGATGTTATCAATGCGATCTCGATCCAGACCTCATTAATTATATGCTCGTCATATTCTATAAAGCTTGAACGATCAATAAGGCGCTACGTTGTTTACGGACGAAATGTATGTATATGGAATATAATACATATTAAATATGTGTTTGTTGGGAAAAATTATACTTTGCGCGTCTTAATCCTTAACACTTGGTATATTTTATATACTATTTTCCATCTCATTATAAGTTAATTCAATTTGTTGAAAACTTTCTATTTTTTGTAAGTTTCTATTCTTTAGAAAACTACTATTTTAGTAAGTCCGACATATCATAAAATTCATATTATTATGTCTCTACCTCGTTGAACTTTAAACACTTAATTATCCAAAAATTTCTATTACTGAAATTATACTTCAATTATTACAAAAAGTTACTATATATAGACTTTCCGTTTTTAGAACCGAATAACGACTTCGAAAATAATTTCTTATAATAATATATTTTAGTTTTCTTCTTTTTATCAATCAAAACGAGCTCAATATGTATTAAATAATTCTATTATACTTGTTGATCTTTTAGTTAACCTTTTGTTTTGGACCCGCTATATCGCGATTTTAAAAAATTATCAATCCTAGCGGAAAGGAAAGTATAAAGTGATACGAACCATTTCGTGTTTCGACAGGAAGGCCGAAACGGACTCGAAGTGCTCAAAACATTAATTTAATAATCTGTCTAGATTTTAATTAAATCATAAAATTGATTATTTTTATACTAAAGTGTATATTTCGATCTAGCTCCAGTTTCTTCGTTATTGGGAGTTAGAAGTCCCATTTTATATCAAAACGTCCGTAAAAATGTAATTTGAAATATTTTATAAACCAAAATCTGATTTTCCAAAATCTCGAAACCCCGAATAACTCGTTCTGTTTTCTGGTCTAATTAACCCGATACAAAAGGCGTTAAATCTCGTTTTTGACAAAAACTCATCACAAATATATTCAATATGCCTTATAATTTCTAATCGATTTCACCAAAATACTTATTTTTACTATAATCGGACAATTAAACGAAAAAACAATCGAAAAAAAGGCTCACAAAGCCTATACGGAGCGACTGTCGGAACAATAAAAGTGTCCTCTCGTCCCCTCTTGTTCCTAGCACGGCTCACCCAATTCGAACCAAACCGAATCGTAACTCGAACCAACCCAAACGTAATCAATCAACAAAATAAATAATTCCACAATACTACCCCTTTTTTGGTCTTTTGTCTGGGCAATCGAACCCAACATACCCGAAACCCTCTTTATTTCAAAAATATTCAACTTCAAACCGAACTTTGTTGCATATCCATTTTTATTTCATGGATGATAAATTTATAACAACCTAAACAATACTTTATAGGTGGAAAAATCAAAAATACCAAAAGTGTTTGTGGTGGCTGTGGTAGTAGGGATCAGGTAGATCCGGTGGTGGGGAGGAAATTTGGTTTCAAACGGAAAAGTCCGCCGGAAAAATTTTCCGGCTGCGGTGGCCGGATAATGGGGAGAGAGATGAGAGGGTGATGTGTGTGTTTATGTTTTGTAAAATGAAATAATGTGTAAAGTTTTTATATTTATATAAAAACTTATAATAAAAATGGCATGTTGATTATAGTTGAGGGTTAAAATTGAAATATTGCCACAGGGACCGTATGTGTAATTATTGAGAAACTTTTATAATATATTGGTTCGGGACTCATTTGAGCGACTTAACGAATGATTCAAATCTCGAAACTTGCGTCATTGTTTTCCAAATCATTTTTCTGATAAAAATGAGTATTTACTTGATAATATTTCATAATCATTTTTATAACATTTATAAAAATGTTCGTTATTTATTTAGTGAACCGGTTACGTCTCGTCCGAAATAAAAATAAAAATAAATTTCTAACCCATATATTCGCGTTATCAACAAACGTTTTCGAATAAAATAATGACTAATTTATTAAATATTTTTATTTAATAAAAAAGTGTTAATTAAATATAAACATAAATTATTTTCTCGTTTAAACTTCTTGCGAAGGGCATTTCTAGTCACTTTCCGACTGTATTTCGGGTCTCGGTCAAAAACTCTAAAAAGTTGTCAGGAATGATCGTTTTACATCAAAGTGTTTAGAGGTCATGTTAATGAAAACTTTATTTAGTGGTTCGTTTTTGATACGTCAGCTTATAATTAATATATATCTTTTTCGTTTTCGAGCCAAATAAGATAAATATACTTCTCTTGAGAAATTAATAATATTATGATTTATTATTAAAATTATGTTCGAAATAATTTTACAGGCACGCGGTAATTGTTTTTATTAGACAATAAAACGTCAAAAGTCAAAAAGTCAAGTCAGACCCGAAAAGTCAAAGGGTAAAATAGTTATTTAAAAATCCGAAAATTCTCAGTTGTTACAACTGCTATTTCTAACTATGGAGTGTCCTTGGGTAGATCCTTCCGGTTCTGGTTGGATCATAGGACAAATACCTAACCTTACCACCTTATTACTTCATAATCGTCGTGAAATAAGATGTTGTAGGGTATGAGATCGTAACCATAAAACCTTTTTCGAATAGTATCAAGCACTTTGAGTCGATAAGATCACTTATTATTTTCAAGATCACATTTTAAATATATTTCTCCCCTTATTTTAAGATCACTTAGTTTTTGAAATACTTTGTGATTAAAATTTGTCTTGAAATACCATGGGGAAATCTTTTACTTAGCATGAATTACATGGAACATAAACTTGCTCCCCCTTAATTTTATATATGTTTAACACCAAAAACAATGATACCAAGTTGTAAAATGAATATAAATATGAGGTTTGGACTCTTAGTCATTTTAATAACTATTCATTTATATTGAATGGTCATTATTATCTTGTTGTTATAAAGAGACTTCTTTGGGATGTTTGAATACGATAAGATATGGTCGTGAGATGATGTATCCAAAACTCATTAAAATGTTAATTTTCGAAAAACTCCCACCTTGAAGATGGAGTGTGTGAAACACACAATTTTGAAAGAGTTATTAATCGTCAGTGAGAAATTCTTGAAATTTGTGTTCAACCATTTGTGAAAACATCTGTTAGAGAATTATCTTCAAAATCTAAAAGGGTAAGGCACTTATGCGTACACTTATCCGTTTCTGGAGCTTTAAATCTTTTGAATGTCTGGTTAAGAACGCTCAAGACCGAGAAAAGTTGAATTTCTCGTTGTTAGGATAAGTTATCTTTATAGATGAGTTCTTAAAAACTAATATATCAGCTTGGTTTACATACTGTCAAAAAAATCAAAAATCAAAAAAAGTCAACAAAAAAAAGTCATAGAAAGCAAGGAGCACGCCAAATTTTGGATGGCTGTGGATTAGAGTCTCTTGGGAGACACATAGGTTGTTTAAGGACTGGTTGGAGTCCTTAAACTCATTCTCATTAGCTTTGGACCCTTGTAAGCCTCTCTTTTAGATTTTTGCATTTTTACTATTCAAGTGCTTAATACTGCTTATTTCTTGCTTATTGTTGCTTATTGTGCTGTTTTATGCTTAGTTGTTTTTCTTTATTGCTTATTTGTCCTTGTTTTATGTTTTTACTTGTAACTGTCCTTTATATGCTCTTAACAGCTTATTGCTTAGTTTGATTATTCAGTTCTTATTGCTGTGTTATACTTGCTTATTTTAGCTTAACCTTGTTTGGTAAACATTTGTTTTTAAAAACCTTTTGCTTAACTTACCCTTTATCAGTTTTAAAAAGCATTTTTGCCATTTAAGGGAGTGTTTGGGTCAAAGGGCTAAAGTGGGTAATTTTTGCAAAAGAAACCATTTGGGTCATTTGACCAAGTTTAACCAGCCTATTTGAGTTAAGCATAAGCTGTTTTTCAAAAAGTTTTAGTCTTAATGTTTGTTTCAAAGATTTTCTAAAAGTTTGGTCAAAACTGTGTTTTCATAACAGTTGGTACATTGCTTATTTGATTTTGTGTTTAAGTCTGTTTTGAGTGTTGTTTTTTTTATGTCCATTTTAGTGTCAAATTAGAGTAGTATAAAGTCCTTTTGGTTTTACTTGTGTCTTCAAAAATCTGTCAAGTCCTAGTAATTGGTTTTTAGCTTTAAAAAAATTGTCCTTTTCACTTTCAAATATCAGATAGTTTAACATATTTTTAGCTTTCAAATTTTTGTGCATAAGCTCTTTAGGAGCTAGTCTCCATCTGTTTTTACTTCTTTTTGCATTTGGAGCTTATTTTGCAGCTGATTTTAAGGGCTGCTATTTGCCCTTTTAAACTGAAAAAGCTAAATTTTGCATAGCCCTTTGTGGACAGCCTTTTTCATAGCCCCATTTATAGCTTATCTTTGTTTCAATTTTTGTTTCCTTTGCATTTTTAGATAGCCTTTAAGCTGTTCTTTAAGCCCCTATAAGCCTTAAACCTTAAGAGTCACTCCTAGTGGCTTAAAATTAAGCCTAAGTCTGTCCATTAGGCTGTCTGCTCACAGTTTTAGCTTAAGTGCTTATTGCTTATTCTGGCTTATTTGCTTGTTCTTTTGTGCTCATTTTTGTTCACCTTGCTTATTAGGTATAGTATAGTAGCTGCTTTAACTTAGTTTTCATTTTCCTTAGCTTAATTGGCTTAAAAACTTGCCAACAGATTGCTTATAAAGGACTTAGCTTATAAAATGCAATCTGCCACCATTTCTTTTACTTATTCTCAGCTTATTTTTGAGTTTCTTAAATAATCACTTTTTTAAATTTGTTTATTTTTATCTGTTTTATAAAGTTGCAAAAAGAAAATTAAAAAAAATAAAAAATAATTTTTCCAAAAAGGAGAGTCCAAGGGTCGAACCCTGGACCTCTCCCTTCCATACCATACGCATTTAACATCACACTCTTGTACAAAACGCCCTTGGGTCTTTTCTGTTAGCCTATCACCTAGTTTAATCTTTATACTCATTTTGCCAGTTTTAGCCATAAGCTCTTTTAAGCTTATTTCTGGCTTATTTAATAAGCCACCATTCTCCATTTTATTTTTCATAGATTCAGCAAGACTTGATCTACTTTTCCCTATTTTTCCAGATTTTTCCCATTTTGTTTCCTATTTTTTATAATTTATTTTCTTTAAAAACTTTAAAAAATCATAAGAAATAAAATATTAATCAGAAAAATATAAATCTTTTTTCTAAAATTTTCTTTTTTCATATATTTTGTAGGAAAAATATAAAAGTTTCTATAGGATTAATTTTTCAAAAATTCATTTTCTAAAGAACGGGATTTGTCCCCGTTCTTGTCTTGACTCGTTTTTGGGTCAAACGACCTCCGTTTTTAGTCTAGTTTTTTTTAAACTTCGTTATTTGTCATTTAGAATCTATTTTAGCTTTTAAATTTGTTCTAGGGTTTAATTTGCAAAATTTAGGTTTTTAGCCCTCGTTTTTCGTGCCCGTTTTAGGTTTTAAGTTACATAGCTTTCGTTTTTAGGTTTAATTAAGTTGTTTTTGCATCTTTAATCTTAGAAATAGAAAAACCCATCATAACCTTGTCATATTCAAACATCAATCATCAATCCGTCATTCGATTTTCCATTCAAGCCTCGTTGGGACATAACGACCCGGGAACTCATACTTCCGGTTTCATATATATTTTATTTAGTGAATTTTGACTTCTTGCCTTGGTCAAAGGTAATTGGTTGAGTGTTTGCTTATATATTATATATATATAATCAACAATTTTTATGTAGTTAATAGCAATAATTTTAGTCTTAGTTCAAATTTATACTTAAATTTTTCAAAAAAAAGTCTTCTCTATATCGTAAAATAAAGTGAAAAGAAAAAAAATGAATGAAAAATATGATGAAAAATGAAAAAAAAATATATGATGAATAATAAATATAAACTGTGGGTTGATAAAAGTTTGCTGCATCTTGCCGGCTCACAACCGATGTTACAGCCTTCTATAGAAAGCCCTTCAAATCCCTTAGGGTGAGTAACAATAAACTTCTTTTTTCAATTTCCCCATAAAGGAAAAGCACTCTTCACATCCATTTGATATCCCATAATCCCATATATGAGCAAATGCTAGGAATAGTTCTAATAGCTTTCAAAATTCTAGCAACTAGAGCAAATACATCATCATAATCAATGCCCCCTCTTTTGCCAATCTACCTTGAGCCACCCAACCTTGCTTTTATTCCTTACAACTATACCTCTGGCATCTCTTATTGTTCTTCAGAATCCTATTTGTCCCAATAGCAATTTTTTTTGCCATCTGGTAGAGGGACAAGCTGCCCATACTTTCCTGATTAAATTAAACTGTTTTGCATCTCCTCTTGCATACTTTAAACCCAAGCACGGATCATTAAGAGCTTGAGCAACCACTGCTTGGTTCAAGTTGTGATAGAAAAAAAGCAAACAGACAATTAAATATCTGTGGTGATTGTTCCTCTTGTTGATCATGAACAAGCTGACAAAGCACATGCACCAACTTAGACTTCTTATTCTTCAATGTACCAGGATCCTTGTCTGAACAGGTGAAGTGAGATCTCCAAGTAATCTGTGATTGAGGATGAATTTGTGTTTTACCCTCTTAGTAGGAACATAAAATCAACAACTATACTTAGTGCTAAGTTGGTGACAGTACCACTAAAATCATCATCATATGAAGAGGAAGAGAAAATGCCAGTGTCAGGATGGTGTGTTAGTCCACCATACTACAGCTGAGGACTGGTGTATGCAAGGTTAGAAGGATAAGGAGAGCTTTTATATATGTTCACATTGAGCCCAAAGAGTGACCAGAGAGGAGTGATGAGCACAATATGAACAAGGTTTAAAACAGGAGTTAGCGGTTTATTTCAGTAGGACCATAAGAAACACCAGCAGCAGAATCAATCTTACCAGCAGGAACCCTATTCCTACTGGCTGCAAGATCAGCTTGACTCAGATGCTTCTCAGCTGTAAAGCATTGACTTCATATTCTTGTTTTTGAAGCCTAGCAAGTTCCTAATGCATATCCCAAACCTGGTCTCCACCATTTCAGAACCTTCATGAACCTTAAGACTAAAAAAGAGATAGAAGGAAAGCGAGCGCGTGAGCGCGCGCAACAATGTACTTGTTCAGCGCGCGCTTGCCCGAGCGTGAAACCGAATATTGATTCATCTTGTGTACCTGCATGTATGTTAGTATCTTGGGTACCTGCAGGTTGATTAGTTTTGAAACGAGTATAACCTAAAGAATCAGTCAAATAGTCAAGGTCAAAATACCACTCATGACCCAAACCCTGAACATTAGGTTTATCTTCAAGATATCTCAGATTAAGTGTTTCTTCTATCTTTTTGCTGGATAAATTGTAGACCCTATAAGCCTTACAAATTGTAGAGCATCTTTACGCCTAGATAGATCTTTACCCTATAAGCCAACCTACAAGCTTATAGGGCTGGACCCTATAAGCCTTATAAAAGTAATAAACAGGTGACATCTCTTTCAGGTTGGATGTCTGACAAATTGAAGCAGTAGAGATTGTTCCTTCTTGAAACTCTGAGAACCACCTGACTATTCTCAGGTAGTTGGAACTCCTTAGAGAGAACAAGGCACTCTTTATCAGTGAAAAGGACTTTGTTCTTGGTATCACAAATTTGTGATACAGAGAACAAGTTAAAGTTTTGAAGCTCTTCCACATAATAAACATTCTCAAAGTTCAATTTGGAAGTCCTTATAGTGCCTTTTCCAATGATTTTGCCATCTCCATCTCCAAAAGTCACAGTACCTCCTACAATCTTCACAAAGTCATCTAATTTTTCCTTATTCCCTGTCATGCTTCTGGAACAACCACTATCTACAATTCCTAAATCTCTATTCTTATGAGATTTTCCTACCATACACAATAACACACACATTAGTATACAATGGGAGACCCCAAGCCATTTACTGACTTGGCCTGCCTATGTGGATCATTTTAAGAGATAATCCATGTAGATTGATGAGATCCACCACCAGTGTTCTTGGATTCCCCCATTGCATATGTGGCCTTTGAATTAATCCCAGAACACAACCTGCTGAGTCTTAACAGGCAGCACCCCCACCTCCCTCATCCATATACATTTGGTTATAATAGCCAGGCCTACTAAAGTGTTGAAAATAATGGCTTGTTGGTCTGGTCATAGGCCGAGCAGCATGATTTTTCCAACCAGCAGAAAATGGTCTACCAGCAGGAACAGATGTTGGTCTATTTCTACTACCAGCAGGAACATATGTTGGTCTATTCCTACTACCAGCAGGAACAATTTGCTTTTGGTACAAATGAGGAAATATTTGCAACATTATTCCACATAGGTTTATTATGCAATTTTTTATTATTTTTATTTTTTTTATAAGATTCCTATATTTATATGTTGGTCTTCTTTATAATTTTTTTTTTTAATTTATTTTATTATAAATATAGTAGCTTTCATATTATTTTTTAATATATTATATGTTTTATTATTTTATTTAATTTGTTATTAATATAGGATAAGTAGATTATCCAACAGTTTCTCTCAAAAAATACAAATCTTGAATCAAATGGAAAGTTATTTACTACCACAAACAAAAATGTCTTTAGAACCAAAAGACTTTTCTTTTACAAAGACATCCTACTGTTTATTTCTCCACTCTTATTACATAAATTCCCAGGAGGGTTTTAACATTCTCCTTACAAGAAAAACTAGAATCTCATTGGTGGAACTTGGTTGTTGGTCCAGCAAGTTCCTCAGAGCGCGCGCGAGGTGTACTTGAAAGCAACTGAACTAAGGGGGCAAGAGGACTAAACAATTCAGAGAGTGTAGCTTCTATAGAGCTTGAGGAAGTCACATTTTCAAATTCTCCGAGACCTTTTGCACCAACGACACACCACACACAAACATATATCTCTATCAACACAGTCATGAGATGTGATCTACTAACACACCGTATGATGACTTGTTACTGACTGTGTATATCACAAGAAGACAAAGTTATTAGATACAGAGTTAGTTTCAAAATACTTCTTGACTTTAAAAAACATAGGTCAACATGTGTATCATCAGGTCAGCTTGTTGGAAGAGGCATGAAGTCCAGTTATAGGAGAGGTGAACAACATGCATTCGCGCGCACAACCCTCTCTAACCGCAAACACCACACACAACTATACAGAAAGAGGTTTCTCTGCAACATCCTTAGGGGATGAGTCAAAGATGCTAGGGGCAGAGAGATCAAACACCTCATCTGATCCAAAAGTGTCTCCAAATCCTATACCAAATTTTGATCTAGAGGACATGGAACTATTGATCAGTTTGACCAGGTTTTTGGAAGACTCCTTCCATTTGTCAAATCTTGCATTAGACTCCTCAAGTTTAACCTTATCATTCAGTTTTTCAAGTTTCTACCCTGTTCAAGCATTCCGTTTTTCTCAGTATAATTTAAACATGTTTGTTTGTTTTTTCTAAATTAGCAGTTATAATCTACTTCTTTCTTCTCAATGCTAGCGATTTACATTGGTACCATCCCCTTCTGTTGTTCTAAAGTTTGTAATGTCCTTTTATATGCTTGAACCCTGGATATAAACACTCTTGTCTTGAATCCTCTCTCTCTCTTACACACACACTATCAGTCTCTCTTCCTTTTTTAAGTTTTTGCATATAGATGCGTTCATAAAACCAAAAGGGACAAGTATGTACCTCTGAGAAAAATAACCCATAAAGGGCAAATTCACTGCACAGTTAAAGCCCATTATAGAGAAACCGAACCTCAAAACGCAAGCCATCGCACAACCAGCCATAACCATACTCCCGTGCGCGAAGGCATCATACATCCTCAGCTCTGGCAATCATCCCATATACTTGAGCAGCACGCAATTCTCCACATCTTCACCTTCAAGGTCTGATCCAGTTTCTAACACTCTCTCCGAGCCAATCAACATGCGCGCGCGCAAGGCCCAATGCCTGTGCACTCATAGTACTTATCCAGCTCCTTAACGTTGAATGAATCACAGTACCTTAGCTTCACCTCACACCCTTACCATAAATCGGACCCGCCTGGAGAAAGAATTTCAACATTTCCTTGTACATCTCCCCTAGCAAAGTGACCCAACTCTGAGATTTTAATAGCATTGACCTCTCTCTCACCACACACACACACACACACACAGCCCCGTTGACCATTCCAAGCTACCTCACAACATGAGAACTTAAACTTCAATCTTCCACACCACACACATCACTACACATTTTATCTCATACAGCTCTGTGAAGCAGGGGGGGGGGGGGGCCGGGAGGGGGGGAGGGGGACGGAGGTGAGGTGGAGGTCGGGGGGAGGGTGGTGGGGGCATATTGCCATTTTATGAATGGAGTCTCACACAGTGCTGCCGTTTACCAAATCTAATTTCCCAATCTGATCAAAATCTCATAAGGAGTAGAGCAGCTCATTGATCTTGGATCATCTCTCTCTCTCTCTATCTCTCTAAATGAATGACATAAATTCATCCCTTTCAATCAACATTGCTAGAAGCAGCAGGACTTGATTGAAGCAGAAGTAAAGTGGTTGAATGTGATTGATCAAGATATGACAGCTTTAATTAGTGCTAGCAGCACTAATAAAGGATCTACTACACACATATAAGCAAAGTACTTCTTGAAATCAGCTGCGCGAGAAGCCACCCTGCAAATCAATTTCCAAGAGTCCTAAGCTGTTGTATAGATAACCAAAGCTTAGATAATCAGACACCCTTTGTTTAATAAGGGGATGGCCCTATGACCAAGAAGGTGGAATTTCTAAGAAAAGTCATGTTAAATTCTTCATTGTATGGCTTAGCTTGGCAGCTGTTTGAGTTTAACTCAATATCGTCTGATACCTGACATAGCCCTTATGCAGACCCTCTGATTAGTGATTACCACGGTTGTTCTAAAAACTACTACGGATTTATAGAATTGAATTCCCTCATTTCTTAGTATCAGCAGTTAATAAATATCATGGATTTGAAAGGACAAAAGTTTGAACTTGAATAATATTGTATGGTGTAAATCACCATAATTTCAGATTGGTTGTTAGGGGTAGACAATTATAGTTCATTAGGCTTTTTTGTATCAGCGTTGTTATGAAATGTGTTTCTTCAACAGAAAGAGGATGAAGAAATCATATAGTTCCTTTGGGATTCTGCCTGTTTTTTTTTTTCCTGCTGTTTCCATTAGACAATTTCCACTAGTTTGATCAACCCTCGAGGTCACATTCATGATCAATACTCGGGGGGCAGTGGCGTGTGGTGCGGCCATGGCCCACGTCTATGTGGCTGGGGGTCTTGTCTTTAAAGTAGGAAATTTGGTGGCATTATTGGTTTTTTGATGGTAATATGGTGGTTGTGTAGTTGGGGGGGTGGAGGGTGTGTGCTGGCTTTAGATGGTGGTTTGTGGGTGGAGAGTGATTTTGAGACTCAAAAAACTGGTTCAAAGGTTGACACAGAGAACAACAAGTTCAGTTGGTTGATGGGAAAGAGTATGTAGATATGAGGGATGGCCGATGGTATGTTTAGTATGGATTTTGTGAAGTCATTGTGAAGATTTTATAAGTAAGAATAGTAAAGTTTTTTCTTTAAAACAGAGGCTCTCTCCCAGGCTCTGATACCACTTGTAGGTCCAGCCCTAGATAGATCTTTACGCCTGTTGAGGTTGTAGAGCACTTATGTAATCACAAGCAACTCTAAGAGAGACTCTAACAAATGAAACTATTGTTTACGCAGAATATAAACAACAGAGTTAAAGAATTACTAAAAACAATGATCCTCTATGGATCTTTTCTATTGATAATAAACGTGTTTTTCTGATCGATTCAATTAGCTGCCTTCATCCAAGGCCGTAGGTTTCTTAAATACACATGAAACCCTAACTTCTTATTTCCTTAAGACTCGCTAAAAGCTAAAGTGATAAGTGTTATCACTTCCTAGCATCTCATGCAATAATCCCCTATCACTACCTAACTATACTATCACTCGTATAAGCATAATACTACCAAGGACTAACATGTTCTAACCGAATCAGGAAAACCAGTAGGAACTACATCTACCAGCAGGAACTTTTACTCTACCAGTAGGAACTACATACCTACTAGTAGTAACTATCTATTACAAAATTCCTAACAGTAGGTAAAACAACAGGAGGTAATGGCTGCTCCTCAGCCAGAAGCACATGATCATCCTCCAATGGTATATACTCAGGGTACATAGGCTCTGGCATATAGTCAGGATCATGTGATTGTATGAGCATAGGCTCACGCTCATCCTCGTCCTGTAGTACTGGTGGTGTCTGTGGCTCCTCGGGGCCAGGTAAGTAATCCGGTGATGGTGGGGCTACTAGCTGCATAGGGAGTCCATCGTATCCGTATACGATGACTCATGGAGAACCATCGTCCGATAGCTCCTCGTCGTCTCCCTAAAATACCCTCCCTGGCTCAGAATCGGTGTAGACGAAAGTGTAGGTAACCGCAGATGATGCAGAAGACATGACTGCTGTAAAAACAAAAATAACTTATATAAGTATTAATTTTAAGACTTTTATAGTAATATACGTAATATAATTTATATACTCGTATATCAATCATGCAAGCACTTAGTAAACTACTAATGCCAAAACAGTGTATGTCATGTAAGCACATATGCTAGATTGCAAACAAGTAATGCATGTGTGTCCTATGTAAACCCCATTTGTGAATGCAGTGTTTGAAAATGGTTATAGTCCAGATAAAAACTTTTTACCTGGTTCTCTATAACCTTGGCTTTAATACCAATATGTAACACCCCCAAATCTGGGTAGCAGCGGAATATTGAATATCTAAGGGCGTTACTTCATAGATCAATAGCACAAGATATGAGGACGACCACTAAACATGTCGTTTTTTTAAAAAGATACATTAGATTAACAAAATACTTGTTCATTACATAAGCTCATGGCTTCAAATTGTTCGACTATATAAGTAAAGATTTCAGTTTATAACAAATGTTCCCAAAATGTAATACGCCCCAAATCTTTAGTACTGACTCTCCAAAGAGTGACCCCCAATGTATCTTGGCACCTCGTGCCTTATTGACCTAAGAAAAACATGCTTAAAACGTCAATATAAAGTTGGTGAATTCATAGGTTTATGTAAATCAATAGTAGGACCACAAGATTTCCAAGTGTATGATTAAGCAACAGATGCAAACATCATAAAAAGTAATTACGTTTTCCTAAGCTCATGACACTGAAGCTCGACATGTATGAATGCAATAAATTGCCAATAATGCCCGTGAATGATGTTCTAACCCGCAACATCCCAAATCCGACATGGTATACGTTTGTTGTCCGGCAAACCGGCACAGTGAGCGCTACTCACCCAAACGGGGATGTCAATCCCAAATAGATCTATTTATAACATTCGCGCTCACAATCTAGTAATTGACAGTTCATGATAATGGGCTCAGTGGGTTATCGCTACTTAGGCAAACACGTAATCATTGTATAAAATGTACACTTGCGTCCAATTTGTAAAACAAAGCATGTTCTCACCCCAAAGATGTAAATCATTTAAATAATTGTAAAACATGGGGCTATGAACTCACCTTAGTAAGTAGTCCTCTGAAAATGATAAATATATCCAAGTATGGCAAATGAATCACACCGTCAAATACCTAAGTAAATACGGCCAGTCTTAGTCTACAAGTTTAGGCTAACGACTTAATGCATAAACTACAATAAATTGCTAGTTTATATATATATCACTTGTGTGGTGGTGCACATGTTTATTGTATTTGTCTTTACTTGATGGCTCTTGAGAAGGTATACGATTACACACGTTCAAACACATGTATAACGTTATTAATAAATATACATATTTATTAAGTCGTGGTTTAATTTGTATAATATCCGACCAAAGATATATAACTATGTTCGAGTTTGTTAAGTGTTTAATTAAAAATCACTTTTTTGTTCCAGATAATACCCTTAGGTTTTCTATATTTACAAAAACAGTCCCTATGTTTATGAAATATAATATTTACATTTTAAACCCTTAGGTTTCTATATTTACACCTTTAGTCCTTTAACTTAAGAAAAATACACTTTTGGTCCTTATACTTTCAAACAGTCCCTCAAGTTTCAGAATTGATAGAAACAACCCCTAGACTTTATAAAAAATAGTTTTTGGTAGTTTTAACCTTTAAGTTTCTAGTTTTATACTTTTAGTCCCCTAACTTGCAAAAGTTGCATTTTTAATTCCAATTAAGATTTGAAAAGTGGCAAAAGGTTCTATTTGACTCCAATAAGCCATTTAAGTTGTTTCAACTTGTAAATAAGCTCGGTGAGCTTATTTCGAGCTTATTAGGCTTTTTGGACCCGATAGGGTCCATTAAGCATTTTAAAGGCCCAATTAACTTTTCAAGATGACAAAAGCCTTTGATAAGCTCAAATAAGCTGTGTGAAACTGTGGGACTTATAAATAAGCTCGGATGAGCTTATTTGAGTTTATTAGACCCGTTGCCCATTTAACCAAACCATTTAGGCTTATTGGACCTTATTAGGCCTGTTAGGGTCCAATAAGCAATTTACATGTCAAATCTAGTTTTCAAAGGTACATAAGCCTTCATTAAGCTTATTTAAGCATATTGAAACTGTTTGGCATAATAATAAGCTCGAATGAGCTTATTTTGTGCTTATTGGACTCGTTAGCCCAATAACTCTAGCCCGAAAGGTTTTCAAAGTCCATTAGAGTTTCATATATGATCCAACTTATTTTTCTTATCTCATTAAGCTCTTATGATTATAATTAAGCTGTTTTTATTGTATGGCTTATCCAATAAGCTAATAAGCCTCGTTAATGGGCTTTTGGGTCCATTAAGAACCAGAAAAGCATTTTAAGTCTTTAGTTTTGGTCCAATTAGGTCCATTAGCTTTCTAAGTTTATAATAAGCTCATAAACTTATATAAGCTCTCAATTAAGCTGTTTGAGCTTATTAGGGGTTGTTGGGCCCATAGTGGGCCTCGCTAATGACCATTAGGTCCATTAAGGTCTGGTATGGTTTCTAAGGGCGTACATTTATACAACTAAGTTCAATACGCTCTCAAAAACCTTCAATAAGCTCGGTGAGCCTCTCAATAAGCTATGGGCCCCACGGTACAGCTTGTTGGGCCTGTTTGTGTTTAAGGAGCCCATTAGTGGCCATGTTAAGGTTTTTCATGCATGACTTACTATCCAACGAGTTTAATAAGCTTCTTAACCCTTTTCTAAGCTCGAGTGAGCTTAATAATAAGCCATGGGTCCCCACTAACAGACTGTTGGGCCCATTAATGTTTGTAGTGGACTGTTTGGCCCAACAAGGCCCCTTAGTGGCCCGTTAATGTAGTTAAGGGTTCGTTAGGACCACTAGTACCAAAACAAACTTGTTTAGAATTTCTTAATCGCGATTTATCACATGCAATCATTTAATAAGTTCGTATGCTCTTACCCAAGCCAAGGCATCGTGTTTTTATGTAATGTTTACGTATAGGTTTTATGCATTTGGTGTATACGTGTTAGTTTTCATATTGGTTCCCATTCGAGTAACTTAAACGTAAACGTTTAAGCCTTAGCTCGATGTTAAGCCAGGTTTTACACCTTTTAACGTATCCTAGCACCACACAAGTCATGTATAAGTATTTATATGCACGTGTACCATGCATGGGTTGAACCATGCATGTTCACGCTCACGTTAATCTTGTTAAACACAAGTTATCGTGACCCATACTACTAGTTAAGAAGAAAACGAACGAGATGTGAATGTACACGAGTTAGGACTCGACTTACAATGGTCCTAGCTTCTTGAATGCGTGTCGTGTAGTAAACCCGAAATCGTATAACTCAAATCCTAACTCAACCCGAAACCTTCTTGCTTTCAAACCCTCAAATGTATAATCCATAGCCTCTTGAATATTAGTGATGTCGAATTTATGTGGATAGTGTCTTGGCTGTGAGGAATTCGAAACCAAGAGAAAGAAAACAAGGGTGGTTTGTTTGAGAGAGTGTTTGTGTGTTTTAAGAGTTGTAAGGAAATGTTAAGTGTCTAGTATAAGTGTGTATATATAGGCTTATGAATTTGTTAGTTTCCCTAGTCCCTAACTAAACCAATTTCGTGCCCTTAATAGTGGTTTTGAGGTTTTCTAGTTAGTCACACATGGTATTGATAATACCCCCCTTTTTTTTTCCCCTAAGGGTACAATCCTTAATTACAGATGATGTACAAGATTTACTAGGATATGGAAATCTTTAGGTTGTGTATTGTGTTGTGCTAGCGCGGGTATCAAGGGACACAAAAGAGACCAAAGGTTATACCAATGTACATTAAGCTATTTTGGAGACAATTAAGGGACATGGTTTTAATTACTTAGGTTGTACATGTACTTAGTTGGGACAATAAGAAGATTTCCTAGTTGATTTACCATATGGGACGTGTGTTTTATGGGGTTGGTTTATCCATTTTTGGCCAAAGTGACATATGAACACAAGAATTAAATAAATTTTGTGTTTAAGGATTAAAAGTGGGTATTGGTTTGAGTCTAGGTAAGTCTAGGTATTTCCGGGGTGTGTCTAAATGTATTTTATTGCGAAACGTAAGCCTTTTACGTGACCAATAAAAATAAAACGCGCAAAGTCAATAATTATCTTCTAAATAATTATAGAACACTTGCTTGACGTACCTTAGTTTATTTGGTGGCCGTTTACGTTAAATGATTATTTCTAGTCTACGTAATTTATCTTAAAAGTTAAATTAAAAGTAAACGCGTATTTGACTAAAATAAATAGTAAAAAATAATCGGAGTCGTAAAATGACCTGAAATTGAGAAATGTTACATAGTTAGGATTGCCATTTGCCATTGGTCGAGTTCTCATATAACAATAGTTATCACGCAAGTATTAACGCTGCACCATATGAAGTTTTGTACGGAAGAAAGTGTAGATCACCTGTATGCTGGAGTGAGGTTGGGGATAGCCAACTCACCGGTTCAGAGTTGATCCGCGATACGACTGAGAAGATTGTCCAGATTAAGAATTGTTTGTTAGTTGCTCGTAGTCGCTAGAAGAGTTATGCAGATAAAAGACTTAAGCCGTTGGAATTTAAAGTTGGTGATATGGTATTGCTCAAGGTATCGCCATGGAAAGGCGCTGTGCGTTTCGAAAAGCATGAAAAGTTAAGTCCACGTTACATTGGGCTATTTAAAATTATAGCTAGAGTGGGTCCTGTAGCTTATACGTTGGAGTTGCCTGAAGGATTGAAGGGAATTCATAGTACTTTTCATGTTTTGAATCTTAAGAAGTTGTTAGCCTCAAAATATTAAGTCGAACAATGAAGTTCGTTTATTATGAATATTAGGTCTTGGTCTTTATTTATATAATGTTGTAATAGGCTAGAAAGGGTAAACGGGCTCGTTTATGTAATCTAATCGGTCATGTGTTATGGGCTAAAGCCCAAAGTAATTCTAAGTAATCTCGAGCCCAGCCCATAGAAAGCCCATAGGCATGAAAGCCTTATGGTGCAAGTATAAATAGCCCTCTCCAAGTGTAGAGAGGGTGTTGGTCTCATTTGTATTTTACTCTTGTAATCAACCATCTCTTATTTTCTCTCTTTAGTTCTCTTTTGTTTCTCTCTCTACAATTCTTCTTATCATCTCATCTTATTTTCTTGTTTAATCCAAGTAACCAAATATGATTGTGTAAGTGATTTGTGTGGCTCCGACATTTGGTATCAGAGCACATGGGATGATTAGCTATATTGTGTGTGCGTTTTCTTGGTTAGATTCGATCAAAAGTTTAGTTTTTAAAGGTTTATGGTCTCATTCTTGACAGTCTTTGATTCTCACGATTGTGGTGTTAAAGTTGGTGTTTTTATTGTTGTTATAGCCTTCTAGGATCAAGTTGTGCAAAAGAAACCAAGCAAAAATGTTCAAAAGAGTGATTTTTAGGTGGAAAAAGTCATGTTTTTCATCACTGCGTTTTGTCTCTCTGGCAAAATTCTTCATTGCGTTTTGTCTCCTACGTTTTGTCAGAAAAAGGACATTGCATTTTGTCATTTAGTAAAGGACAACAGTACTGCCATTTTGTCTCATTAGGGACTGCGTTTTGACTACTGCGTTTTGTCTTTACGTTTTGGTTGATTTTATAGGTTGCGATTTTTCTACTGCGTTTTGCCTAATTTGAAGACCAATACTGCGTTTTGCCTAGGAGGAACTCTGCCCAACTCATTTCTTGACTGCATTTTATCTCAAGACTTGACTGCGTTTTGTCTAAGACTCTTTACTACGTTTTGTCTAAGA
>BQNB010100098.1:0-24780 GCA_026074375.1 Tanacetum coccineum | reverse complement strand
ATAAGAATTAAAAGTAAATGCGTACGAGAAAAAAATAATAATTAGTAAAATAGATGACGTCGTAAATGACCTGAAAATACGAAATGTTACACTTGTAGTTCAAAGACCCTTAAGCAAAAGGTATGGTATGGACCATGTAAACATTGTGGAATGAAGAATCATCTCTCTGATGATTGCTACTCAAAACCCAAGTGTTCTACTTATGGCTCATTCTCCCACACTACCAAGGAACACACAGAACAAACTATTGTTAGGAAATCCTTAAACAAACTGAAAGGCCAATCTACATCTATATCCACACCTGTTAGAACTACTAGAATGTCCAAGACTTTTGGTGAGTGTAAATATTGTGGGTCCAACAAACATAACCCATATGACTGTGAATTTTACCCAAGGTGTGAAATTTGTGGGAGCATAGCTCATGAGATTGCTGATTGTCCAAAGAACCTAAGAAACAGCAGGAAACAAAGGATTGATATCAAGCAATCAGAACCCACTAAAAAGTGGGTTCACAAAAGGAACTAATCTGTGTGAAAATGTTTGTGCATGATTACTTAAAGAGGCATGTATGGTATCTAGATAGTGGTTGTTCTAGACACATGACAGGAGTGAAACAATATCTGCATAGATATTCAAAGGAGCCAGGTCCTAAAGTGGTTTTTAGAGATGATTCTTCAGGGGACACAGAAGGATATGGCTCAGTTAATTGTAATGGAATCACTTTCACTAGGGTTGCTTATGTGAATGGTTTAAAGCATAACTTAATTAGCATCAGTCAGCTGTGTGATGCTAACTTCAAGGTTCTGTTACAAAGACGCAGGGAACCATTTTCAACCAAAATTATGAGGTTGTTCTCATTGCTCCAAGGAGAAGGGATGTTTATATCATAGATATGTCTTCTTTCAACAAGGAAAGCAATGCCTGTTTTCTTGCCAAAGCCTCTCCAAGGGTAAACTAGCTCTGGCATAAGAGACTGTCTCACCTCAACTTTAAAAACATCAACAACCTTGCAAAACACAACCTTGTCTCTGGACTTCTGGTATGTGCTTAAATACACATACCTTTATCTTAATAAAACGAGCTTAAATGACCAAAAACGGACATAAAATACCAAATATATGCTTGTTTTGTGTTGTATAGTGTGCAGGTATCGGATATCAACAAAAAGAAAAAAACAAGGCAAAAATCAGACAAATCCAAGCACGATATTGTAAAGAAAAGCCAGAGCCGAGGACATTTCGCAAACCGAACCAAATAATAATAAAAAGAATCAGCCCAAGAAAGAAGCCCAAATAAGGACTTAACGACTGTTAGTCTCCACACCAGAAACATATCACATCGTTAGTCCTCAAGCCATGACATCGTTAGTCCCTACACTAACGTCCGTTACCCGCTTCATCTTCATTTGAAAGTATAATAAAATATGAGCAAAAATAAATTGCGCATTGAATGGTCAAGGTCAAAGCAATTAATGTGCAGTTTCAAATTAAATGGGAAATGTTAAAGAAATAAATGGGTGGTTTTAAGTTGATTGGCTGTGATTATTGCTTTCCAAAAGTAATTTTAGAAGGTTTTGAAGATGATTAGCAGTTTTTCCTCACAAGATGCACAACATTCCCCTATAAATAGGGATGAAAATCACACATTGAAAATCATCTAGGAGTAGTGTAGCTCTGTTTTAAATTATTTACAATTTTTAAAGCTTTTTTATTCTACTTTGCCTGTAATTTACTTTTTTTTGTAAGCAAATACTCTTCTCAAGTTTTGGATTCCTTTTGATTTGTATCGAAGATTGGTTGATTGATGTTCGATATGTTGTTGATGGTTCGAACGATTTAAAGAGTTTTTTCAGGTTTATCATTGATATCCATTGCTCTTATTTTTTATTTATCATTCTTGTTTCTTTTCTTTTCTTTTGTTACTCGTAGAATAGATACATTTTCGATTAGATAGGTAGTAATAGCAGCAGACGTGTGGATGGTTTGAATTCACTTTTCTTATCTCATCTTTATTTTATTTTTCTTGTTTCATTCGATGGATATCAGCAGACATGTATGACTTTTTTGATATCATATCTTTTCACTTTTCTTTATTTTCTTTCCTTTTAAAAATTGGTAGAGTAGTAGTAGACTATTTTTAGTGAGGAGTAGTAATAGAATAATTGAGATTTTTCTTCATTTCAGTTTAGTAACAACGTTTTTAATTTAGAATTGTAATTGCCTTAATTGTTAAATTGCATTTTTTTTATGTTTTTATATTATGTCAATAGATAAAGAAACAAATCAAAAATCTTTGAACTATTCAAAATCCCGATCACAAACTTCAACAAAAAGTTTAATTTACGCCTCGTTGGAACATAAACGACCCGGGAAACGACTAGAAGGGGTCACTTTCGAAATCGATACTTTCGGAATTATATTTTATTTGTGAATTGGTTTATTGCTCTTGTTAAGAGTGATTTACTGATTTACCTATATATATATATATATATACTATTGACTCGATCAATTCTAAATGTATAAATCACTATATGGAGAGTTATCCCGACATCTAGATTACTTGGTCTGTATCACTAGATCCAGTTAAATGTTAGTTCTCATACAAAAGCACGTAAACAAGTACAAATTGATAAACATAAACAAGCATACAACGATAAATTAAGAAATCGAGATATAAATCAAACCAAACATTAAGATCTTTATAATAATGGCTAATACCCGAAGGCATTAGCCTTCAAATATCATAATTAATACAAGAGTAATCAAAATCCGATCACAAAACTTCAACCAAAAAGTTCAATTCAGCTCGTTGGAACATTACGACGGGAAACGAATGAAGGGGTTACTTTCGATAGTCGATACTGCCGAAATTATATTTTTATTTGTGAGGTTGGTTTATGCTTGTTAAAAGTGATTTGTCGATTTACCTTATTATATATATTATATATATATATTATATATATATATATATATAAATATATACACATTAATATATTATATATACATATATACTATATATAATATTTTACATATTATATAATATTTCATATATACTTATATTATATATATATATTATATATATATACTATTGACTACGATCAATTTTTGGCGCCGCTGCCGGGGAGGCTGTGTTACGAATTTCAAGTTATCGTTTGAAGATTGTTTTTTGAAGATCCTTCCTCGGAAGTTATTCTTGTTTTTGTGAATATTTTCGTATATATAAAAAAATACAAAAAAATTATAAAGTAATTAAAAATCCAAAAAAATTAAAAAAAACAACAAAGAAATCGATGTTGTC
The DNA here is from genome assembly GCA_026074375.1 of Tanacetum coccineum. Lineage (NCBI taxonomy): Eukaryota > Viridiplantae > Streptophyta > Magnoliopsida > Asterales > Asteraceae > Tanacetum > Tanacetum coccineum. The sequence goes on along the minus strand of BQNB010100098.1, from coordinate 21,483 downwards.
AATTGTTTTAAATCGGTTCACTTTAGGATTACAAACTTAAGAAAGGTATAAGGAGGGTTGATTCAACGAACTTCGACCGAATGGAAAAGGTTTTTTTAAATTGCTTCGAGTCTTTTCTTTTCTTCTTCTAAAGAAAGGGTCAAGAATGGTACGAAATTTATAGTTGTCCATTAGTCATAATCACTAACTGATACTACCTCCGTCCCACATTAAGTGTCCAGGTTGACTTTTTCAAGTCTTTTTTCTTTAACTTTGACCTTAATTATTCTTTTTTATGTTAAATGATATTTGATGCAAAATATATGAATTGATAGAGTTCTGAATATATTTTTCATTAGTATTATTTTCATTAACTATTATATAACACTAATACAAATATTTACGGTCAAAGTTGATAAAAAAAGACTTAAAAAAGTCAATATGGACACTTAATATGGGACGGAGGGAGTAGTTTTTTATCCCATGTCAAAATTTCATGATCATAATTAAATTAATCTTTAGATCTACAACTTTCTTCTAAAGATATTTAAAACTTAGACTATTAGTGGTATAGATTCGTGCGCCTTACGACATTTTCATATGGTAAAGTACGGATCATGTTTCATTAAAAGTCTAAGTTTCAAGTTTCAGTCATGATAAATCTAAAGTTATTGTTAATGTATCAGAATAAATTTGGTTTCTTTGATGCATCCCATATAAGTTACTTTGTTTTTACGAATCGAAAAAAACTTGTATTTTTAGCACCATTAGCAAAGCTTGTAATGTACCTGTTCAACACACAATACGTTCATGACCAAAATAACAAAATTACATACAGGTCATCAACAAATATTACCTGAAACAGTATATACTCTCCATTACTCCATTAGTATCCATTATACTGTGTTGATTGAGAAGATGTCGTCATTGGTGCATGGTGTACCCAGTAAGCTTTGAACTACCATTTCTAATGTATGGCTATTCACAGTTGAGCTGTATCCGTAATTGTTATCCCAAAAGCTTAATCCATTTCACAACAATAAGCTATACTAATAAGCAAAAAGCTAGAAAGATAGAAAAAAAAGTTGGAAGATTTATTAGAGAGAAAACTAGAGAGGTGGAAGATTACACACACACACAAACTATGCAAATGGTAACCAACACCCTCTCCATGTGTGGAGAGGGTTCTATTTATACCCTTGAGCCATGAGTGACATGTGGGCTTTCTAACTTAGGCCGGGCTTGAATTTTCTTGGGCTTTGAGCCCGAAACATGGACAATATTATATTACAATCCAAGCCCATTGAACCCGACTAGCCTATTACTTAACAAGACTAATTATGACTAATAAGACCGATAACATTCTTGTTCGACTTATATAAAATTAAGGCTAACACGGTGAGCTCGCTTTTATCAATCCAATTCCACCGGTAATTGCTGAACCCAACTTTGATCCGAAGGAAGCTATTCGTCTTATTAAGAAGTTGTTATATGATAATTCATCTCCTCGACCTCCGGAAGAACTTAATTCTGAAATTTCTGATGCTATAATCAAGTCTTTTTCCCCATCTCCTATCCCCGTTGATGATAATGACTCTCTTATGGAGGAGATCGATATATTTCCTGCTTCGGATGACTCGATACCACCGGGTATTGGGAATGATGACTATGACTTAGAAGGGGATATTCTTTTTCTTGAAGAATTGCTTACCAATGATTCCCTTTCACTTCCTGAAAATGAGTCATTTCACTTTGATCGCTATTATGTTCCATCATTCCCTCGTCCTCCTGAGAAACCACCGGATGATAATGGAAGTTACTTTGATATTGAGCCCGATATGGGAGTTTTAATTGCTAAGGCTTTCAATCATGGTATTTTTGCATCAACAGAGGAGAAATCTCCTCACTTCTTATCTCATCGGGGCGTCAAAACTTTCCAGATCATTTATGATTTTTCTGAAAGCCCGATGATGATCTATGGATGGGACATGCTAATCTTGGATGTTCCGTATCTCCATTTCTATCCTCCTTGACCAGCTCAAGTATAAGGGGTCGAGTCAAGCTCACGACTCGGTTAACAAAAACAAAGCGCTTCTCGGGAGGCAACCCGTGTTTCTATCTTCTTTCTATTTTCTAATAAGTGTAACGTGAGGGGGCTCGCCTCTTCCAATCTTGTGTTTTTGTTGTCTGTGATGATTTGTCAGGATTACCCAGATTATGAAGACTCTCGTGCTCGTGGTTTTGTCCAACGCTCACTCGGTCTTCATTCCTTTGCATGCTTATTTTGGGAATCCTATATCCTTGATCTTATTGACTAACGTTTAATCTTTGGCATAATTAATAAACGGCTTTAGATTTACGTGAGATTCCCTTTTATATTAGGAATATACATTGAAATTAGTATGAGGGGGTGGCAACCCCCACATTGAGGACAATGTATCGTTCTAGTATGAGGGGGAATCTATCGATTTGATCCCACTTGCATTTGTCTATGTCTTTCACGTAACCCCGTTTTACCAAGAAAATAAAAAAAATGTGATTTTATGCCAAAAATTTAAAATTTTTTGCAAAAATAAAATAAGTGTTTATCACAAATGTTGACTTTTCGCTGGTGAGAATAAGAATAATTTTTGACTTGACCGAGCATGTTGAGCTCTAGCTTACTCCCTTAACCTTTATAAATGTATAAGCTTTTGCTAGTCTTTTATACAAGAAGCTTTAAAATGCGAATTCTAGCTCAAAAGGCCAAGATTTTGCAAGTTTCCATAAATGACTTTAAATATGCAAAGCTTAATTTATTTGGCTAAGCATTCGCGAATCATTTTATTAAAGATTTTAAATTTGCGAAGAACGAGAAATGATAGAGTTAAATATAAGTTAGAATGCTAAGCAAGGATTAGTTGGAAATCTTAAAAGCTCATAAATGTAATTTGTGGCTTTTTCTCCCAGTAGCTTATAAAATAACTAATAATACGTGCTCTTTTTGAAAGACAAGTTAGAGTTTTATCACTCTTAAAAATCCGTTAAGATCAACATTTTTAGAGTAAAAAGCTTTATCGATGAATTGATAAATAAGAGTTTTTGATCAAAAATATGTTTTAATTTTTTAAAAAGAAATTTTCCCTCTATAAGGTTGTTATTTAAATATAAATTGTTTGAAAATAATAAAAATGATAACTTGTGAAAAATATAATAATTGTTGATAGTATATGTCTGCTTTTATAAAATAAAGGTGAAAATGTATTTTTCTTTAAATTTAAGCATTCCTTTGAACTTATATTGTTAATCCCTACCAAATTTTTGGAAAGGTCGTGTGTTAAGTTTATATCAGTATTCTCTGTGATGGTGTAAAATACTAGGACTTGAACGATTATGCGGTGGGAGATATGCTGAGGTTCGAGAGAAAGTTACTCTAATGGAACGTTACTTTCACCTACAATGTCTTAATTTGGAGTAGGATTTAGCTTCTTTGAGTTACAAACTTACTACAGTTTACGGAAAAAATTTAGTAAAGGTTCAAAATGTAGAATACGTCTAGAAAAGATTTTTCTCTTAAGGGGTGTCAAAAATGCTTCCGGTCAATTAGGCCGACGAGGTTTGGGATGCGCCGGAGAAGAAATGTTGTGGCATGGGACATCTACCTTTGAATTCTATAACAAAAGTGGAACCGTGAAACTTGGACAAATGTTTATAACTATCTATAAAACGTTAGGTTTGGATGGTCAAAAATTTAAACTGAGCACACACACCTTAATATATTAATATCTGTCGGGAGGAGAAGTTTTACACAATTTGTAAAAATATGAGTGCATTAAGCACCCAACTTGTAATTAACAATGATTTCGTTTTTAAGCTTAGTTTGGGAATAGGTGAAAAATCAAGGACGATGAATTTATCTTTCTAGGGCACCTTAGGATTGAGGTGTTTCTTATTCAGTGATCCTAAATGTTATGATCAATAATGAAAGTCAAGCATGTTGTACATAATGAAAAATAAGAAAAACATGTGTGCAAGAAAGAAAATGGTAAACGGGGAGTGTTTAAAAAACTAGTAATTTCTTAATCCCTTTTAATTTTACACTTTGCTACTTTTCAAGGTATTTAATTTAAGGGGGTTAAAATTTTTGGTTTTCTAAACATGGATTTATTTCATTGCGTGAGGACACAGCAATAGTTTAGTATGAGGGGTTTTGGTATGTGCTTAAATACACATACCTTTATCTCAATAAAACGAGCTTAAATGACCAAAAACGGACATAAAATGCCAAATATATGCTTGTTTTGTGTTGTGTACTGTGCAGGTATCGGATATCAACAAAAAGACAAAAACAAGGCAAAAACCAGACAAAACCGAGCACGGGATTGAAAAGAGCGTGGAAAACCGAAGCCAAAGGCGTATGCATCTTAGTGGGCCAACCCAACCCAAGTTAATGGGCCAAGTCAACCCATTATGCCATTTATACAAATGCTTTAAACAATAAAAAGCCCCCCCAAAACTACCTTCTAAACTTAAACGGCCCATAATAATAATATAAGGAATCGGCTCCATGAAAGAAGCCAAATAATGATTAACGACTGTTAGTCTCCACACCAGAAACATATCACATCGTTAGTCCTCAAGCCATGACATCGTTAGTCCCTACACTAACGCCCGTTACCCGCTTCATCTTCATTTGAAAGTATAATAAAATATGAGCAAAAAAATGGCGCATTGAATGGTCAAGGTCAAAGCAATTAATGTGCAGTTTCAAATTAAATGGGAAATGTCAAAGCAATAAATGGGCGGTTTTAAGTTGATTGGCTGTGATTATTGCTTTCCATAAGCAATTTTAGAAGGTTTTGAAGATGATTGGCAGTTTTTCCTCACAAGATGCACAACATTCCCCTATAAATAGGGATGAAAATCACACATTGAAAATCATCTAGGAGTAGTGTAGCTCTGTTTAAAATTATTTACAATTTTTAAAGCTTTTTCTTATTCTACTTTGCCTATAATTTACTTTTTTGTAAGCAAATACTCTTCTCAAGTTTTGGATTCCTTTTGATTTGTATCGAAGATTGGTTGATTGATGTCCGATATGTTGTTGATGGTTCGAACGATTTAAAGAGTTTTTCCAGGTTTATCATTGATATCGATTGCTCTTATTTTTTATTTATCATTCTTGTTTCTTTTCTTTTCTTTTGTTACTCGTAGAATAGATACATTTTCGATTAGATAGGTAGTAATAGCAGCAGACGTGTGGATGGTTTGAATTCACTTTTCTTATCTAATCTTTATTTTATTTTTCTTGTTTCATTCGATGGATAGCAGCAGACATGTATGACTTTTTTGATATCTTATCTTTTCACTTTTCTTTGTTTTCTTTCCTTTTAAAAATTGGTAGAGTAGTAGTAGACTATTTTTAGTGAGGAGTAGTAATAGAATAATTGAGATTTTTCTTCATTTCAGTTTAGTAACAACAGCAGGTCACGAGCAGGGATCTGTTCTCATTTTTTTTCGTTTCTTAATTTTGTATTTTTGTTATTTTTTTTATTTCAAAAATATTGTAATAGATTTAGTTTTCGTTATAATCATTTGAACGAGTTGAAGATTTGAAAGGTTTTGTTTTATCGATCCATGTTTCCGTATTGATTTTGGTGTTAATGATTTGAACGAGTTGAAGAAAATTTCCCAAGTTGGTTCGATTTGTTAATCGGCTTAGTAGCATTATTTACGTTTGGAGATTATGGCGTTATGGATTGGGTCTCATCTCATCTCGTTATTTTTGCACGCTTCCTCATATTTGGTATCTCTACTCTCTTAGCCTCTTTATTTTTAGCATGATAGTTGTAATTGCCATGTTTATTTTTTTTTGCGATTATTATTAGGGTTAAAATTTGATTTAGTTGCTTAATTTGTCGCGTTTCTTTAATTCCGTTAACGTTTTTAATTTAGAATCGTAATTGCCTTAATTGTTAAATTGCCTTTTTTATGTTTTTATATTATGTCAGTAGATATAGAAACAAATCAAAAATCTTTGAACTATTCAAAATCCCGATCACAAACTTCAACAAAAAGTTCAATTCACGCCTCGTTGGAACATAAACGACCCGGGAAACGACTAGAAGGGGTTACTTTCGAAGTCGATACTTCCGGAATTATATTTTATTTGTGAGTTGGTTTATTATTGTTTAAAAGTGATTTGGACGACTAATTTACCTTATTATATATATATATATATATATATATATATATATATATATATATATATATATATATATATATATATATATACTATTGACTACGATCAGATTGCAGGTGATGCAAAAGGAAGATGTGATTTTTATTAGCCAAGACAAGTATGTGGATGAAATCTTGAAGAAGTTTGGTTTTTCAACTGTGAGGATAGCAAGTACACCGATGGAGACTTCAAAGCCATTGCTCAAGGAGGCAGAAGCTAAAGATGTTGATGTTCACTTATATAGATTAATGATTGGATCATTGATGTATCTGACAGCTTCTAGGCCTGATATAATGTTTGTTGTATGTGCTTGTGCAAGATTTCAAGTCACACCTAAAGTTTCACATCTTCATGTTGTGAAAAGTGTAACATCCCCAAAATACGGGTGCTACTTCATAATACATCCCCAACATTTGGGGTGCTACTTCATAATACATGCACACGAGTCCCAGTAAACGTTCAAAGATACGTTTATAAAACAAACTTTATTTCATTTATAAGAATAATCAGAGTTACATAGGTCCCAATACCATCATAGAAATTTATTTCTAAAAGTCATAACACGTCTTGGTTTCTAAAAACATTGTTTCAATATTTGACACTACTTCACCGACACACCGTCCTTGATATCCGTGTTTCGTCCTGTCCAGCCATCAACGGCAAATAACCTGAGATACATGCTTAAAAACGTCAACAAATTGTTGAGTGAATTCATAGAGTTTATAGTTAACACATAGAACCGCATTATTTTGGCTTCATCAAACATCATAATGTTGCTTATGTGAGTATGCAAGTTATAACTTTATGATTTCGACTAAAGTGCGCATGTGCAAAAACTTATCACATTTCATACCGTAGGACGAAATAATGACGGGAAGTATGCCACTTCTACTATACTAACTACCAAAAATGTCTTTGACAGGGTGGTCACAAATGATTCAAACCCCGGATAGGGTTGTTCAAACCAATAGATCTATTAATGCTATTAGCCTTACCAAACACATGGCTAAACAGAACAGTCACACAGAAAAAGGCATATACTCAGTAGTGAAAGAATCATATTCAAGTATCAAAAACAGTTTGCTTTCAAATTAAAAAAAAGCAATATATCCCCCTCGCGGAGTTAAAAACATTGAAAACTTTAAAAGCGAGGCTATGAACTCACCTTGATCCAAGACGACGGCCGATTAATCAAATCCAATACGGAAAGTCGGCAATACGATCACGACCTATAATTATGTCGCTTAATTATAATATACTCAAAGTATAATCAACGATGCGTACATCGTAACGGCAAAATCATATATATACTTATATATGTACATACATGTGATGAGAAATCCACTTGCGCGACCTAAATCCCAAAATCCCACTTCATTGAGTTATAATTATTCCTCACGTTTTATCTTACGTGACTTAAATTGAAAACTTTATATCTTCGATAACTTTTTATTTTTAGAAAGTTACTATTTCCGAAAAGTTACCATCTTAAGTAAGTTCAAAATGTCTAAGTATATTTTAATACTTATTATCTTATTCACACTCTTGCGTTTAGCAATTTTATAATTATCCTTCCCTTTTGAAAATTCATACTTGGACACAAAAGAGATTTTATGCGAAACGACGTTCCGGACAACTTTTTAGTTTAAGCCGAGACCCGAAACTCGACAGAAAATAACCAAAATGCCCCTGCTAGAATCTGTTGTAACTTGTATTTTTAATAAAAACGCATCAGTTTGACCATCGATTTTGACCCGCTATATCACATTTTCGTGACTTTGACCAAGAAGATATTTTATGTAAAACGTCGTTCCGGACAACTTTCGTACTTCGCCGGAAGGCCGAAACGGATTCGAAAGTGCTCAAATTTCCCGTTTAAATTCTTATCAGCAAGTATGAATTACCAAAGTGTTGTTTGCAATTTATAAGTTTTTCAAAACTTTTCTTCGCCGTAACTTCTTCGTTACAAGGAGTTACGGGACGTTCGAATTACCGAAACGTACATTAGGATGAACTCTATCATATTTCAACATAAAAAATCAAATTTTATGATTTTTCGAACCTCGTTTTCTGAGCAAAACTTTCTGCTTGAAATTAACTTTTACAAAACTTATCGAAACTTCATTTTCACCTCACAACGACATCAAAATACGCCTAGCTAGCCTATCTCCGTCAACTAATCAACCCATTTACAATCTATTCTAACCAACGCAAGTGTCGGACCTCATCACATATAATATACGAAATAAATAAATGATCGAAAACGACAAACGATGATAAAGGAGGACATACCCACCAACTACAATACAAGTGTTGGGCTTCGGGGCTTCGAGCAGGGTCTCGGAACCAACGGTCATAAAAACACTGAACACGGAAACCAATCGGGATTTCAATCTAAAACCATACTTCGATTACAAACACTAATCTAACCATTTTTTTATTTCATCCTACAAGTCGAAAGTTCTCAAATCAAACCCGTATTTTTAACTCCAAAAATACTCATTGCATGTGTTATTTTATTGCGTAGATGTGTAGGAAATGAAGAGAGGATTCAGAAAATATAGGTTGATCGGATTGCATGTGACTTTTTCTGGCGACGCGGCGGTTTTCGGTGACCGGAAAACTTTTCCGGTGGTGGAGAGTTGGGTCCGCGACATAGAAGAGAGAAAAAAGAGAGGGTTATGTTGTGTGTTTTGTGAATAAAAAATATGGAACTATATCAATACCATATATATATACATATATATATACATGTATATATATATACATATATACATGTATATATATATACATATATATATATATACATATATATATATATACTATTATAATATATATATTATATATATATATATATATATATTTGTATATTTGGCTACTTGGCAAGAATGGTCCTCCCCTCTTTTCTATCTTTAGAGTCTTTATTTCGGGCACAGCTTGAATCTTTTACTGTAAAATCTCTCACCCCGGCACATGAGGCGGGTGGCTCAGGGATTACACTTACCGGCGATCATGTTGTTTACTTTTAGACGTGTACAAGGTCTTTTTCTACTTCCGGTTTACAAATATTTAATTTAAAACGCTTGTACATTTTAATCAACACGTAATCCGGTCTACAACGACAAGGAACAAGAGAATGACGATCATTCGTTTGCTAAGAGACGTGATAAATTTACGATCTTTATAACAGATAAAACAAGCAATATGCGAGTCGCGTCGTTAGACCACATGTTTCTCACGTCTGATCAACCAGACGGTGTGTTAACGACACGGCTGCGGTCTCACTCTTCGACTCGCGAACGTCAAAAAAAAAATTATCAAATTTCTCAAAATTATTCGTTAATTAAATACGGAAAATAATTATTTACGAAATATAAAAAATTACCGTCCTTGATCACTACTTTGTCTGTAATAGATCTCATGTCTTCCCTCAAGCTATACGAAAATATATGTTATAAAATAATAAACATCCTCAGAACCTACCTCATACCCCCCCCCCGTGCATCATAACGTCTATATCTTATCCCCTATTGCTCTCTATATCATCCCTGTGCGTCTATTACAGTGTATGTGTAGTGTGTCTTCATCCTGTCCATACACACCACCATACACACCTCATATTTGAATTAACATTTATTTCTCTGTTCCACCACTAGAACGACACCCCCCCCCCCCCTCACCCCTCCTCATCTTTACCTCAAATTGTGAAATAGTGTGTCCTCATCACTGTAACAGACTAACTCCACTCTCCTGTGTCTCGCACTTTAATCGTTGTGCATCACAACTTGCCTGATTACTCTCTACCAGCCCCACCCCCCCCCCCCCCCCCCCCCTCTCCGGCCACCTATCCTGGTGTGTTATGCCACGCCCCTCTGCTCGCATCCCCCACTCACCACACCCATGTTAACACCTCATCCTAATACTCTAACCACTTACCTCCCTCTGTGATCCCCCCCCCCCCTCTCTGCTACGCTGTACGACGTCACCATCGTCACAACTGCCTTAAACGTCACCAGACATATGTTGGACCCTGGCACAAAAAACCGTCAGCACCACCCACCTCAAACAAAATCCCCCCCTACCATATACTCAACCACCCCCCTCAGATAGTTGTCAATCACTGTACACATAATGAATCCCCTCTAGACATTCAATAGACATATTGTCCCCCAAAATCCCAGCTCCTCAAAATTGATTCAACAGACGATACCTGGATATATATAACACATCAAACTCGCACACAAGCCTCTAACAACACTACGATAGAGAGCACAGAGAGCTCAGAGAAGCAGTAAAATCGCATCACAGAGTGTGTTTTTAAACGAAAGATGCTAGTTAAGAGATAGAGATAAGCAAGTCTGCAGTGATCAATCATAAATCTTAGATTTGTATGCGTGAAATCGATCACATTTGAGATAACCTCTGAAACAAAACTGTCCCATTGCAACTCGCTCGACTATGCGAGCAATAATAACTAAAACAGTGACGTGTTGCTAACGAAAATCAACAGGTACGTTATACTAATCTCGAAAACACGAAACCACTTATACAAATATTGAACACTAATATACCAAACATCTCGAAATATGTTGTACTCCCTCCTTACTTCTGTGTTCACGCTCTACTTTGTTGTAAGCGTAAAGATTCCCCTGTAGCGCGTAAGTGTGTGTGCTAGCGTTATAAATAGTCTTGTCTCCGAAACTACTTTTTGCATATCATGCTGCAATACGATTGATTGATATCTGTGAGGTTGTTAGAGTGCCTATAGTGTAGGCCCACAGTGTCACTATATATTATAACGCAACTAATCGCAGTACTAACGCTCAGACCGAGCTTTTATAATGATGACTCGTATGAGAGAAGATGGGGCTAACTCATACTCAGGGCTCTTTTCATCTATCGCGGTCAGACGTTGGTCAGAGCATCCACTCGCACACAGACTCGAGGCTCTGATCTTGTTGCATTAATCCTGTCTATAATTCGCAGCTATCGTCCCACATAGAGGAAGCATTGTGAGTCATGAATTTGATTGTATTGGTGATACTTCAAAATATGGGGTAATATACACTCTATTCGCTGTCTAATATTAGGAAACCCTGATCAGATTGCTTACCACCGAGCTTGCATTCAAGACTCATCGACTCAGCCCTCTGTCCGTCAAGTAGATATACTATAATTCCACAATCTATAACACGTGCACTCTGCATAATTCTAATTAGTTCTACCACTCACTAGTCTCATGGTTTCTTCAAGCCACACAATCATCAACTGACGCACTTTTCACGCGCGACTGTTCCCCCACCACCCTCAACCCTATACACAATATATCACTCCCTTTTTTCAAAACTACCCATTCATCATAACACCTAATATCCTTATCAATGTTGCTATCCTCAAATGTGTGTCCCAATAATCTTCAACTCCAACATCTACCCACCAGATCATAAGCCAATATGTCACCCTAGTACGTCATGACATCCTATAACGACTTAGTCACGTACCTCTGAATCATTGACCCTCATCCGCCCACCCATAATCATTACCCCCCCACACTAACAAATCTCACACATATCATTAATCACAACACAAATTGAGCCATCATGGGCTTATTGTCGTTTCGACGAAACTCAACAAATTTCTAAGAATTCTCTTCATGGATTACTGCTTAGAGTGTGTCTTCGGCTATACCAATTATCATCTCGTAACCAAAACCCTCTCTAGTAACGGCCTCTGCCTACTGATTGTGATAATGTTGTGGCACCCGTGTGTGTGTCTCAGAGTTACTCCACATGTCCATATACTGTGACCTGAAGATGCATCTCTTTCTCGTAATACGACGAGCTCACCTCACACCCAACCTCTCTCCTGCTTACAACAGTGACAAAGATTCGTTTGAAGACGTAATCCGTATGTCACTAGACTTTAGTAGTTCAACTGACAATCTCGCATCGCTGAATCACGCTCTCCATCATCATCTCGCGCGCGCTCCATCTTGTACTCACTTGTCTATATCCGTGCACCAATATGAGGTTGATAATACTGTTCATGGACTATAGCTCTGAGTATAGTGAGAGCTTGCAACTCTAGTCAGTAGATAGACTAGAGAGTAGAGAGAGAACACACCCAGAGCTGTAAAATGAAGAACACTCGAGAGTGAGACTCGCGCCCTGAATAAATTTCACGCTCCCCGAGAATGTCTCGTCACTGTCTGTCTCAATTACAAGTACGTTGAGTTGATGGCTCCTACATCTATACCCACCAGCCTAGATCCTTGTCCCTCGCTACTCCACCGTGTCCTCATTATAGCCTCCAGTCCGGCAGACCCATCCACTCATCACAGATCAAGCTACAACCCCATCTGCTGATCCATAGACACTCCTGAGACCACAAAGATAGACTGGTCTGTACATACAACATTCTAACACACCCCCGCCGACACACCCCCCTCCTGAGCTCAGATGTAGGACGAAGTCCTTCTCCAATACCATTCAAACTAGTAGCTTATTGTCTAAACCATCAGATACCCCTATCTACCCCCGCGCCCACTCGCCCCCTTCCCACAACATCCACCTGTCATAGGGAATCCCCTTACACCATCTTCAAGAGGTCTACCGCCTCACGGTCGTGCCTCGCCCCCTCCCCCCCCCCGAGTACCTCCGGGTCCCTTTATCCATATACTGTCGATACCCCGCCTCAATCCTATTTCCCATTGTATAACCTAGCCCCCACTAACCGACTATACTTGGTCTTGACACGTCTCCATAACAACCACCGATCTTCGTTACCATTAGCTAAATCTTCACTCCTTTCTAGACACGCTCGTTTCGAACAATACCGTAGGTATTTCCTCTTTGGAACGACTTGGTCATGACGACTCGCATGAGACTCTCTCCATGCAGTCAATGGGAGTAGGGTTACTTGCATAAAATCCGTAGCAGGGTAAAATATTTTCTCCTCCCAAAAGCTTGACCCAACATTTATCTCAATTATCAAGCGTTTTATTGGTGACGATTTATTCGACATAGCATGGTTCTTCCTAAATTATGCATAGTTGATCAGGTTATGCATAATTGAGGACCAAATGACATCATGTCCTTCCTCGTCAAAACATTTCTTTTCCATACGCTACACGCGTAAATTAATTTCAAGAAAATTTTCGAAGAGTAAAAATCAAATTATTTCAAAAGGAAGAAAAGAAGATAGCACCACCTTCCATTCTTACCATTAAATTTTTTTTATTCATATGCATTATGTATAGAAGGTATTTTTACTTTAATTTTTTTTAAAAGAGGTTTATTTGACACCATAGGGTCAGTTTATGAAATTTAGAAAACACATTTTCCATTGTTTACACAAACAATTTATACAACAAAATCAATACAGTTCACGCAACGACATTTGTTCAACACACAAATTCGTTATTGCAATCCGCAGCTTTCAAATCATCAATCTACAAAACATCGTTTAATATAGTTTGGTCAATGGTCATAGCAAGTTTCAAAAATAATACCCGCTCATGGATAATGCAAGTAAGTATCATACACATGCGAAAGATTCGCTAGTCTAGGCCACCTAACACTCGGGGTCAAATCAATCTCATACAAGCCGAGTGCCTCGGGGGTAATCACGACCTCCAAGCTTCACTCATAGTACGACATACACAATGACACCTCCTCACAACTCAATCCGAGAATAATTATAACAATCGTAATAACAACGCTGAAAATAACATACATACGTACCAATTTCCCCTAAAAAGGGATACATCATTGGCTTTCAAAGCCAGTACATCCAACCATGATGGTTCTAAGTTTCTAATACGATAATTACGCATACATGAACTCTCCTAGAGTTCTAAATCAAAAGTAATAGCTAAAGAGTGCACGATCATCACACCGGTGATAAGATGAAACTTTGAGGCACAATAGCCTTGAACCAATAAACTATTTAGCTTCTTGAAACCCTCCTAATTACTAATCCGTAAAGGATAAAAGTATGAGGTTTTTGCCTACAGAAAGCATTTCAAGTATAATTTCCAGAAACATAGGGCTCACTGCCCAAAAAATTTTCCATCCAAGGTGAACTTACCATTTTACCCCTATTTATTTATGCTGCCACTTTCCAAGATTTTACCGCTCTACTAAACTGAGTGTATCTCCTAAACTGTGCGTCCACAATAACTGAAACGACCGCTAAAATTTAAGTTTGTTCAATATCTAGAACTTACAGTTTTACATATTTAGGTGTTGCAAAATAATTTTTTTTTTGAACTTATTACTCATTTAAATTCTGGTCTCAAATTTTTGACTAGTTTTGCCATTTCGGCGATATCTCCTTCGTCGTGCGTCGATATGACTCCATCCGAATTCCTACACGTACCTAAGAAGTTTCTCTACCTGCTAGTCTAATTTCCCAAGTTTTCATAGACTAAAAATATTTTGAAACGTATCCAACAAGCTACTATCACAAAGTAGTCCCCAAAGAAATTTTGACAATTGTTTTTTATAGTTTACGAAAATGAGCGTAATTTGAAATTTATTGATGCTTTTGATGTGAAACCAATTGGAGGTGATAGCCCTAAGAGTCTTATACAGGTACCTAAATTTTATTTGGAAAAGTTATTACAAAAATATAGAGTTATACTCCTTTTCCCAACGGTATACCAGATTTGACTAGTTTTAGAAAAACGACAATATCTCACTCATCCGAAGGAGATACGACCCTATCCAAAGAACCATATTCACTTAAGACATATACCCACATACATATTGGATTTCTCATGTGCCTTAAGACCAAAAATAATTCACAATCAACTCCACAACCTGCTGGTTATAAACTGCCATAAAATCCATTTCAAATTCCAACCAAACACCATTTAAATTCCTCCAAACTCCAATACAAAGCTGTATGTCCCAAACTGAACAGATCTTTGCAGCATGCTAAGGGTGATAGCCAACTTGTATAAATACAGATTGACTATAGAGAAACACTGACTATGAATACTTATTGTATATGCGGAATCTACACAATAGTATTAAGAAGAACAATGAAAAACTAAACTTTGATTTCTATTAATCTGTTAAAGTGATTACAGATTACTAACTATGAGATATGATTGTATGAGATGTATATTGAACTGATTGTGGTTTTAACTTAACCGTGAGGGTTCCTTTTATATACCAAGGTAAACCCTACTGGCTTACCAAAACGCGTTAAATGATAAATAAATATCTTTTTCCTTATAATATATCATTCATATCTCTTAAATGGTTACTAACTATTTTCTACTAACGGTACTAACTATCTGAGCAGTACTTAACACTTTGTACTGTCAGTACTAACTATAACTATCGGTACTAAGTATTATCACTAACGGTACTAAGTTAAGAATGTATAATTCCCAACAATCCTCCCCTAAACATGATTGTTGAACTCGTTTAACTTTATGTTTCTTCAGGTTAATCTTCTTAATTTCGTGGAGGATGTATCCAAACACTTTAACACATCTTAATCTGGTCTTTAAACACTTTTCATCTTTATCAGCAACTTTGTCTTTTCAGCAACACTGTAACATCTTTTCAGCAATAATCCAACTAAGTTGGCTTTATAGTTTTTGGCAAACTACCAGCCATAAACGGATTTGATGTTCCTTTACAAGTAGCCGTTTGCTCTGGGATAGTTAACTCTTTATTTGAAAAATATGGTGAGTTAATTACCATACAGTTTTTGGTAAACTGTCAACCATCAACGGAATTGATTTGTCTTTACCAAATATCGTTTGCTTTTGGACTAGCCAATGCTTCATTGCCATAACATGGTGCATTGATAAACCATATAGTTTTTAGAAAACTATCAGCTATTAATAGATTTGAGTAGTCTTTACCAAGAACTGTTTGATCTTGGACTAGCTAACTCTTCACCATGAAGCAAGGTGAGTTGAAAACCCTATAATTTTTTGGTAAATTGTCAACCATAAATGGATTTGAGAAGTCTTTACCACAAGCCGTTTTGCTTATGGACTAGCCAGTTCTTATGCCTATTAAGCATGGTGAACTGATAACCATTTGTTGTGTGGTGGTTATCCAACACTGAAACCCTTCTCAGGTTCATTCACAGCATCACTCTTCATCAATCTGTTGCTTAATAAATCTTATCAAATCAAGAGCAGCAATACTTTCTCTTTCAACTTCCAATCCAAGATCAAGCATCCTTTGCAATAAATCCTTGGAAAGAGGATATCTTTTTTCAACTAACATATGAATGACTGTCCCATCTACAAATTCTAGTATGAAAACTCCACAAGCTTCATACAATCTCTAAATGACAATCTTCCAATCTTGTTGATCATCCCAGAAATCACTTTGATCATTTCCTTCTGTTGAGGATTCCATCATTATCTTTAAATCTCCCCAAAGAATCAACTCAATTCCTTCTAGTGTAATTTCTGAGTACTGCTCCATCATCAAGTTATATAAGTGATACAAATCTTGCCTATCAAATATATAAAGTACCTCTATGAGATAGTTGAATGCTCTGAAGTTCTCATTGGCTCTGTATATAACAAGATAGTCCCCATCTGTTGATGATACCTTGTTTAACCTAGCAATAAATGATTTCTTCTCTATTATCTTACTATCTATGGTACCTTCAAATGTAACAATCTTTAGGCATTTTCTATGTTCATCATCACTGTCAACATCTGACTGTTTTCTTGGCTTTTTCCTTGCAATCATTTTGATATGACCCCCTTTTCTCTTCTTTGTACCCTGCTCTGTCACTTCTACCTTAGCAGGTACCTTTGTTGTGTCTTCTTCCTTTAATTTCTTCTGATCAGTGTCTTTTACTCCTTCATTCATAACCTTAATCCTTCTTTCATCCTCAGTGGAACCAACAGTACATCGAACTTTCATCAACCCTTCACTTTCTCATACAAAGCTTGTATTTCTTCAAAAGTTTTGCTCTTTAAGTCTGAGTGTTTCTTATTTCCAACATGCTTCAGATAAGTCATCATTTGATTCCTAAGCTGAGTTCTTGTAGGGGGTTTGTTTCTGATTGCAATTGCTCTTTGTTCTGCAAGAAACCTTCTTTGAGCTGCAATTGTATCATGAAGGACTTTGCTCTTTCTTCAACATGTGAACTGCTCTCTCTCTTCATCTTGAGTTTAGAGCTAGCGTCTCTATCAGCCTTAATTCCTTGCTTGAATGAAGTCCATATTCATATGAAATGAAGTCTTTTGTAGCTTCTTTCTTCAGCTAATCTTTTCCTTTCTTCTTCTGTTTCCCAATCCTCTTGCAACTTTCTAGCCATCTCTTCATCCCTAGCAAGTTGCTTAAACTTCTTTTCAGCTTCAGGAATACCTTCAGATTCAGTATCAGACTCATCTTCCTCTTCAATTTTCTTTTTCCCTTTATCTTTTGGATCAATCTTTGGAAGAGGCTTTAATGTCAATAATGATCTGGTTGAAGTAGGTCTAGGTCTCTCAGTCTCTTCAACATCCTTAAGCTCTACTCCTTTCTCCTTTTCTCTTGAAACTGCTTTGGCTTGGCTCATGTTGAGAAGAACTTGAGCAATAGTTTCATCATCTCCAAACATTGTAGGAGTAGTTGTTGGAGTGGTTGGAGTAGCACTTCTTCCTTCAGTTTGATCATCAGTACCTTCATCAGGGCTAACGGTACTATCTTTTTCCTTGTCGGTATTAACTTTGGGTCTGTCAGTACTAACATTTGGTCTGTCAGTACTAACATTTTGTCTGTCAGTACTAACTTTTTCCTTGTCGGTACTAACTACACCTTCAGTACTAACTGCATCTTCAGCACTCTCTTTCTCTTTATTCACTACATCTCTTGTCCTCCCCACATCTTGAGCATCTTCAGTATCCATATAGTCCAATGTATCATCAGGAAGCTCATCAAATAATGGATCTTTATGGACTGAAGGTTCAGCTTTGGCAGATTTCCTCCCCTGTTTGGATACAGACTCCTTGGATTTCTTTCCTGCCAATCTTTTCTTCAAGGATACACTCTTCATCCAAGCTCTGTGGTGTGTAATAACAGGTTTGGCTTTCTTCTGAAGCTTCTTGATCTGTGCCTTCAAGTGTTTTATTTCCTTGGCTTGATCTGTAACCTGTGTACACAAAGAGATACAAAGATCATACACACTTTGGAGTGTCATGTCACCCTCATTCCCTGAAAGGGATTTATCACTGGATGACTGACCTCCATGATTCCTACCAGAACTCTCTGGAATAGAATCAGGAATATGAGTAGAAGGTGAAGGTCTAGGGGATAGGTCAGTTTGAGGCTCAACATTAGCTTCACTTGGGTGAGGAGGAGAGGGTGTAGGTTGTGGTTCAGATGGTCTTTCTGATGTGGCACCCTCATCCTCAGTTGGTTGTACCAACATAGAAGCAAATAAAGGTGTGACTTTCCCTGAAAAATGTTTACCCTTTTTAACCATAAAGGAGAAAACTTTACTTGTCAATGTATTTACAGGAAAATGGTCTAAAGGTACTGGTACATTCATTAGTTGTTTATCTAAAAAGATTGAAATGAACCGTGGATACATAACAAACTTTTTCTTTTCATCTAAGTGTCTAAGCATACCATCTGTTTCATAAACCCTTACTCTTTAAAAACCAGATCACATCTGTTTCATAAACCCTTACTCTTTAAAAACTAATCATGTCTGGATCAGATGCTGATGCTCCACCTCCACCACCACCTCTACCACAATCACAAACACCAGTTGTAGCACAATCCCCTCACACTATGTCCACCATAAAACTCCCTATTCTCAAGAAGGGAGAATATGATGTTTGGGCTATGAAAATGGAGCATTACCTAGCTCATACAGACTATCCTTTATGGGAAGTCATTCAAAAGGTTAATGGTCCTATGAACGTCTCTACAGATACTCATGGGATAATGAAGGTGTTGCCACCCAAGACTGCTGAAGAAACCCTAGCTAGGGAAAGAGAGGAGATGCAAGGCCTCCTTTATCCTTGCTTTACCAAAAGATCATCTAGCAAAGGTGTCACAAGTGACGATGCAAATGAGATGTGGGAAGCCATAAAATCTAGATTTGGTGGCAATGAAGAGTCAAAGAAGAATAAAGCTAATGATAATAGCAAAAGACTTGGGAAGAAGGAGGAATCTAATGCTTTGATGACTCTTGATGGAGGATGTGTAGATTGGACCAGTCACTCAGAAGATGAGTAAGACAACTATGCTTTCATGGCTTACAACAGTTCAGGTTCAGACACAGAGGTAACTTCTTGTTCAAAAGAATGTAAAGAGTCTTATGTTAAACTTAAAAAACTATATGATGAACAATGAGCACAACTTAGTGATGCAAGCATAGAAATACATGCATATACTCAAGGTTTAAAGAAAGTTGAAGCACAATTAGTTGCTCATCAACAAGGTCAACTTTGGTATGAGGAAAAGATAAGGTTTATGAAAATAGACTTAGATGATAAAATAGATGTCCTTACATACCATAAGAAACTGGTTGGCAGGAAGCTGAAAAAGAAAAAGATGATTAAAAGCTAAAAAATAGAAAAATGGCACTAACTCTTCTAAAAATCTTATCTTTAGGTAAACTACTAAATACGCTGATGAGTGGATAATGATAAATTTGGGCTTGGTTTTATGGGGATTTCAGATATGATGGCATCCTGAGTTATGAAAATGGAAGTTTTTACAAAAGTGTATTTATTGTATAAGGAAAGTGATTTAGAAAATCATGGGCCTTGTTTGATAGGTTTGTTACAGCAGAAGGATTGCATGTTGTACCCCACCCGATGACAGGAAATTACATGCCAATCTGGACCTGATATTGAAATAGATTACTCACAATTTACATATGGTCCAAAACAGTCTCAACCTAGTGAATCTGAAACCCAAACTAGTGACTTTGATACCTGTGAATCTTTGCCTGAACCAACTGTCAATGAGCCCAAAGTAGTAAGTCAACCTAAGGTTTGGTCTGATGCTTCACTATCATGAGGAGTATTTGATATCATATGTGACAGATGAGCATGTGTCTCTACCATCAGAGGAACAGGAACACCTTGTTTTGCTGATAAGCAGTAAAAAACTCCTAGGGAAACTGTTTAAGAATCAATTTCACACATAGTAAAAAATCCTTGAGTGACAAGAAAGGGTTGGGATATGGGTTTACTACCAAAGCATGTTTTGTATGTGGAAGTCTTAGTCATCTTATTAGAGATTGTGATTTCCATGAAAAAAGGATGGCTAAACAAGCTGAGTTAAACAATAGGATGAGGAAGAAGTCTAGTCAAAGGGAGATTAGGCCAATTTGGAACAATGTGCAAAGAGTGAATCATAAAAACCAATTTGTTCCTACAGCAGTACTAACTAGAACTGGCAAAATTCTAGTTAGTACTGCTAGAGCTAGCGGTACTAACACAGTTAATACTGCTAGACATAATTTTTAACAGGACAGGCAAAGTTACCAAACTATGCTGCTATGAAAGTTAATATTGTTAAGCCTATTGTGAATAATGCTAGACCAAAGGGTGATTTTCGTAAATCTGTTTCACCTTTTAGAAAGTCATTTAATAGAACAACAACACTTAGAACAAATTTTTCAAAACAAAAGGTTAATACTGCTGAGGTAAATGCAGTTAGTGCTGTAAGGGGAAAAAGGGAAACTACTGTTAAGCCCTCAGTAGGTTGTAATTAGAGAACCAAATGGCATTATTAGAATAGAGTCTCCAAATACAATAGTGGATCAATGACAAGGACAAATGTATATTTTAGAGATCCACAAGGTAGACTCAAGTCAGCAATGGCTTAAGTCCCCAAGAGAAACTAATACTATTAGTTATATATAGTTAGTGCTGCCAGTACAAATGTTAGTACCTTCAGTTTATTAGTACTGTTAGTATAGAAGTTAATACTATTAGTTATACTCAAAACTGCTTAGTATAATTACTGTTGTGATTATTGCACAAAATGTTATGGATTCTGTTTTCTTTGTTTGTTGAACTAACTTTTTGCAGGTAAAGAAAAGTCTTAAATGATTTTGTATTTATACAAGTTGGCTATCACCCTTAGCAGGCTGCAAAGATCTGTTCAGTTTGGGACTCACAAGTCAGGAGAAGATGATCCCAACAATGTGAACCCACAGTAAGTCCTTTTAACGAAAACAAAATTGATTTTAGAATATCATTTGACGAATCCGACGATGAAGATTGCATGGTAATTTTTGACGAAAATTCATTTTCTTATAAATAATTTCTACACGAAAGTAGTCTCCTT